>BLKR01010662.1:0-49398 GCA_011170035.1 Teleogryllus occipitalis | reverse complement strand
AAAAGGTCTGTTTGTGAACAACGCTAGCGGCTAAACCATTGAGCGGATTTTCTACAAAATTGATATTACCCAATTGATCTGGCTGATGTTACAGCCAGTTGAACTTGAAAACGATATTTTAATTTTCGGGGGTACTTTAAATGAAGCCCCTGGCCCTGCGCATTTTCAAAAGAATGGCTGATTTTGAAAAAAGGTCATGTACTATTTTTCCAAAGTTTGAGTACTTTTCGCGTAATTTTACGTGAAAGTATGGGCGAGAAAGTATGTGTTGTTTTAGCATCGCTAGTTTCTGTGTTGTGACTGAGGCAACTAAACTACCCAGTGTATGATTTAGATCGCTCCCATCTCAAAGTAACTTAGGGAGAAAGGAACCGTATCGGAATTCGTCACATTTCAATGGAGGTGCTTTTACAACCAAACAATATTACGCACTAAAATTTTCTTGTAGTTTATTCCCGTTTTGTCTAGTAATCACGACTGGAATGAAAGAAACTCCGGTAGATTCAATTTCTATTTTTCCAATGAAAACGTTACAATAATTAAATGTCAAAAGACGTTTTTAATTTTATTCACCTACGCCGTCTCTCTCTCTCTCTCTCTCTCTCTCTCTCTCTCTCTCTCTCTCTCTCTCTCTCTCTCTCTCTCTGTGGCTCTTTTCACAACTCCCAATACCAGCCAGCAACTTTCATTTCTTCATCTAGCTATTAACATGACGGGTGGGAGAACGATAAAGTTGTCGAGGTGGACCCCTCTTTACACCGGCTCTTAAACTGATAAAGGCGTATCTTCATTGCTTCTATTGAAAATTATATGATGTATTAAAAAGATCATTCAGTTTCTTTTTGCCCCTTCTTCGACTAGCCCGCAAGCTCTTAATCACTCTTGCTGTAAAGGTTCCTACTTTCACCTCAGTAGTCATAAGTTGTTAATTACGCAAAGATTTCGTCCATCCACAAAAGAACCCGAATACAATGTGTTCAAAGTAATAGA
This sequence comes from Teleogryllus occipitalis, assembly GCA_011170035.1. Taxonomy (NCBI): domain Eukaryota; kingdom Metazoa; phylum Arthropoda; class Insecta; order Orthoptera; family Gryllidae; genus Teleogryllus; species Teleogryllus occipitalis. Next base: position 48,408 of record BLKR01010662.1, on the reverse strand, counting down.
GAAAACGAATAATGTTTAACAGGCTGTTCAGAATATTTAAAAAAGATTAACATTGATATTTTGGAAAGCATACAGTTTTAAAACAGACAGTCAACTTTTTTTCATTATATGACCTATCAAATAATTGCTTTAATTATACTTTGAGAATTAGCCCTTCTACACGTAATATTACGATGATAGATTGCCTTGAATCATTTTGTTTGTACATCGTTTGTTCCGTTTGTTTTCCGTTACGTCCTCCATTTCCGTTGTCATAAAACACATAAGTCTTAAACTGTAGTCCCCACTAATTATTACATTGTGTCTAATTTTATTGCATTCGTGAAGAGCTCTCACATGCCAAAAGATAACGAAGTAACCTTTGATTTTATCGCACTTCTGGAAGTGTGACGGTGAAGATTGTAGATCATCGTATTCTTGCATTTATAGCAAGAAAACTTCTTCAAATTCAACAAAAATCTCATCTTTATCGCAAAGAAGGTACAAGAGGTCCTCAACATTTTCTAGTAGATATCAACTGAAAACAATAGTTGATTTCTTTTTCGTACGTACAGACAATTGAACAACATGGCGATGTACAGATCTTGAACTCTGAAATATAGGTCGTCCAGGGATTTTGTGAAAACGGAAATGTATGAATACGGAAACGCCTTTGAGGAGCACAAGTTAGGAAATATATTGAGTTGTCGTATTGTAGCAATTTTTGCACATCTCTTGCACTTGCTGGCAACCGTGCCAGCCCGCAAGCACGAGTGTTCTGTGGAACTGCAAGAGGAGAGGGAGTTGAGGCGGGGAGGCCAGGCGGAAGCGCGGTGGAATGGAGGCGGGGAGGCGTGGGAGATTCGGGGAGGGATGGAGACGGATGGGGCCGAGGCGGGACGGGCAGGATGGAGGCGGGGCGGGCAAGATAGAGGCGGAGGCGAGGCAGAGGTGGGCGGAGGTGGGGCGACGGCGCAGGGCAGAGGCGAGGCGACGAGGCAGGGCGGAGGCGGGGCAGAGGCGGGGCGGAGGCGGGGCGGAGGCGGGGTGGAGGCGGGGCGGAGGCGGGGCGGAGGCGGGGCGGAGGCGTGGCGGAGGCGGGGGGGGGCGGGGCGGAGGCGGGGCGGAGGCGGGGCGGAGGCGGGGCGGAGGCGGGGCGGAGGCGGGGCGGAGGCGGGGCGGAGGTGGGGCGGAGGCGGGGCGGAGGCGGGGCGGAGGCGGGGCGGAGGCGGGGCGGAGGCGGGGCGGAGGCGGGGCGGAGGCGGGGCGGAGGCGGGGCGGAGGTGGGGCGGAGGCGCGGCGGAGGCGGGGCGGAGGCGAGGCGGAGGTGCGGCGGAGGCGCGGCGGAGGCGCGGCGGAGGCGGGGCAGAGGCGGGGCGGAGGCGGGGCGGAGGCGGGGCGGAGGCGGAGAGGAGGCGGGGAGGAGGCGGGGTGGAGGCGGGGTGGAGGCGGGGCGGAGGCGGGGCGGAGGCGGGGCGGAGGCGGGGAGGAGGCGGGGATGATGCGAGGCGGAGGTAGGGCATGGTGGTCGGCAAGAGGATTAACGGGGAGGCGTGGTGAAGCAGAGTAGTGGTGGAGCAGAAAAGGGGCGGAAACTGAGAGGGGGTAGGGCGGGAGGGTGCGGGGAGGGCGGGGAGGAGCAAGGCGAGACGAGGTGAGCGCGGGGCGGGGGCGGAGGATTGGCGCGTAGCGAGGCGAGCTCCGAGTTGCGTGGCGGGGCGGGGCCGGGCGGCGCTCTTGACCCGGGGTCAACGGCCTGTGTGCGCGCCAAACATTGGCCTGGTTACCTGGACCGGTGGCCCAGAACCGGTCGCCGCCGCCGCCGCCGCCGCCGCCGCCGCCGCCGCCGCCGCCGCCGCCGCCGCCTCGCTTTCAGACGCAGTGGCGGGCGAGTGGGAGCCGGCACGCTCCGACCCGCTCCGTAAGCGACGAAGACTGCGTCAGGGAACCTCTCAGGGCGCAGCCCCCGACGGGACACCTAGTGGGCGACTACACAACTACACTTGATTTCCGAGCTTGAGTCAATTGACCCTCTAGGGATCGCCTGGATGGCAGTTGCGATCTACTCTTGTTCTTCCGATATTCATTCCAGGAAATTCTTATCAGCGCACTCTATTATTATTATTATTATTATTATTATTATTATTATTATTATTATTATTATTATTAGAATGGTTGAAAAAGAACCATCTTTCTACAATAATATTAGAATGATTTTTCCATTTATAATGGATATCAAAATTTTCAATATGTAGTAAACATTTTACATTATACTTTTTTATAACTGATATTAATTTACATACAATTATATATCAATTTGTGTCATAAACAAAAAACAAACAAAAAAAAAGGAAAAAGTTTGCTCTGTAATTTAAGCAACTAATTACTAACTCTCACGCGATCGAGTCACTGATAGATCAAAGAAATGATTGCTTACAGGATTCCTGATGTTGCTCTTTACTCTCCGCCTCGTGCTCGACATTACAAAGCACTTCTTGCGTAATTAGATGCGACTCTCCATCGACTTCCATGGATACTTCCAATATTCATCACAACATATCCCGCGACTTATTTGTACTTACTGCATCCCCTAGTTGGCACATTTTGTAGCCAACGAAATTTGCAGATCAACAGCATGGAGAACTACGAATCGGCTAACGCTTCCAAAGGAGGTTCAGATCTCCGTGATACTTTGTGGCTATCGGATGGTTTCATCACTTTGCTGTGCCCTTTTTGTCGTGCTCCAGCGAGTTTTCGGAAAATGATGTGTAAATGTTACCGCAATGGCTAAATAGATTGGTTCGTCCCACGTTGTACTACATTATAGTCTTCTCAATATGATATGGAATATCTTTTCTTATTACATTTTCTTTTCCCTCTTTTCATATTTAAATTACTAAAACATTTTCTGTTTCACCATTCGTTTCACGCACCATTCACCTATCGTTTTCACAACACCGACGACAACAATGGAAGTTCGAATGATTCACTGAGCAATGGCTTCGTAGACAATATTCGAATTGTTATAGACATACATTTGCTACACAAAACCAGCTTTCTATTCAATTAAGGATTAAAATATTCGTTCAACCACGTAAACAGATACTCAGAAAGCAAGTCCACTTTAAACATTTTGCGCGACATTACAGGCACATACCGTTTTAAGAGGTGCGACATGTAAGAACAGGAAGCACTCCATTTCCCTCCCGTGTCCCTTGCTCTTGGAGACTGTGAGCTACAGGACAACGCCCCCTGCGTGTCCCACTCGAAAGCTCTGGTGCAGTTAGGCGGCCGTGGGAACGGGGCGGGGCGGGCGGGGCGGGCGGGGCGGGCGGGGCGGGCGGGGCGGGCGGGGGGGGCGGGGCGGGGGGGGGGGGGGGGGGGGGGGGGGGGGGGGGGGGGGGGGGGGGGGGGGGGGGGGGGGGGGGGGGGGGGGGGGGGGGGGTGTGGACGGGGCACGGGGCGTGGGCAGCGTCCAAGTGCAGGAAGCAGCGCCAGGGAGAGGAGAGCAGCGCCGGATACGAAGCCCAGTTGGCGCGGCGCGGGCAGTGGAGGCGGAGATGCTGCTGAAGATGGAGTTTACTAGAAGGCGGATTTTGATGGCCTCAAACATCGCCAAAAATAATCAATAAAATGCACTGAAAATGTTTTTAAAATGCCCTAAAAGCAAAGGAAAATGACGTAAAAAATTGAGATCAATACCAGTTCAGATGAACAACTTATGCTGTTGGATATGTTACTGATGTAATCGAGGCTGCTTCTAGACGTTTAAGTGAATTCAGCTTTCTAACTTTGGGTTTGGGCTGTTCTTTACCAGAAAATTGGTCTTTAGTTATCCCAAATTCTCCTGAACCGCCAATGACGCTGACAGACGTTACAGAAATCTTAGATTACATATCTTAGATTACATTCCGTCCTCATTTCCTGGTTCAATTATTGGCAAATAAAAATAAATAAAAAATCTCGAGCTAAAATTTTCTCCTTAAAACGGATTCTTCCTACTGATCCCTTAATAATTAATAATTATGCAGTTAAATGGCTTCCAAATGATACTCCTGTGAAATATCTCGGGCTTCAAATAGATACTAAATTAATCTGGGAAAACCACATAACAACAATAGCTAATAACAAAAATTTAAAAAATATTAAATTGTATCCATCATTCCAGAAAATCAAAATTATCAATAGACTAAGTATTAATATTATTTAAATACATTATACGACCTTCACTGACCTATATGGGAAGGTTCCGCTAAAAGTAGCCTTCGAAAACTGGAAGTACTGCAAAAGAACTTCTTAAGAGATGCGAATAAATAAAATAGGTTATCTTCGTCAACATTGTAGCGTGCACATACTATGGCAACATCTTCGGCATACTACATGTTCGGCAACACACCGGACATTTTGAAGAAAAATAAACAAACAAAAAACACCACTTTTTCGGTATCAGGGGACCATAAAACGTGTATTTCCGTTGAAACCTCGAAATCGATTTTCCGCAGCATTACAAAACTTTCTCTATACTATGTATATTACTCCGTTTATACATATGTATAGGAAACAGTAAAAAAAGACGGGGTCCGTGGCCACGGTGTCAGCGTGGATAACGGTTGTTGATGGTGGTAGCGGTGTTGGAGGCTTATGCGAGGGTGGAGCGGACAGAATCCGCACAGGTGTATGGAGCAACAGGTGAACCTTTGCAGGAAGCCAACAAGTGCTGTGGTGTTTCGAAGGTTCCCTACCACTCTGTGCGTTTCCGCTGACTGTTCTTTTAAGTGGAACAATTAACCCTCGCTCACGCAAGTAAAGTAAGCACCGGAACTGCTGGCATTCGGCGGAAGATAAATTTTCTCACGATTACGTTGGCAATCAAACGAAACTGAGTAACCTCCAAAGAACTCAAACAAATTCAAATCCACAAGAAGGGTTTCATTTCCATGTAACTCAAACATTAAGAAGTATCTCTTTAAAAAAATATTCTGAAAAAAATGTTTTATATGAATTTATAATTAGTGGGAAAATTTATAATTCTGTCAGCAAAAATACATACTTAATATCCATTTCATTCATATGAATCAAAACTAAACTAAATTTATTAATTAAATAATTCTTCTTTTTCAAAACATCTTAATTGACTGTAATATTCTTCTTAGTATATAATTCGCGATATCCTACATTCTATTCGCTTTCTGTTATCATTTACTTTGCGACTTCTTTTATCTTCTAAGTTAGGTAGTATTACTCTTTTATATTAACATTCGATAGAATAGAGGAAGCAATTGTTGTTTTCATTCACAGAACTGTTTGCATTCTCAGCGCAGTACTGGGGAAGAACAAGCATCGGAGGAAAAAGAACGTCAGTGGACATAAATATGTTTATATAATTGTATTTTCCAATTCCCATGAACAATCTTCCCGCATTACTTCATTAATCTTAGAACACTTTTGCAGTGGTATTCGAAACCTTACCATACGGCATCGTGAGCGATTGCTATTGTGGTGGTACATTTCATAACACGCATAAATTAAATTACTTTTATCTTGTGAATAACACTGTCTGCATTGGGATTGTTCTAAAAACACAAAATAAATGTTATTAAAGATAATGCTGTACAGGCTAAAGAGTTCCCGGCCTCGGATTCCGAAGTACAAACTAGTATCTTGCATGAATCCACCAACTCAATCAACAAGTCATGAGAGTGAGCAAGTACTGCTTTAATGCCTTCCAGAGACAAAGGGAGGTACGCCTGGCGTATATATTACCGCATGGTATTCGAAACCCCGCCCAAGCGTCCAACGCATTCAGATGCAGTCACGCTCTCTCGGGACGTCCCTGCGTACTTCCATGTCTCACGACGAAGCGAGCGCCTAGCTGCATCGCTGAGTACGCTCTGCGGCGACAATATCACGCTCTTGATTCATTGATTTTTCATGATTCCGGGCGCGTCAGCTACTAAGGTCATTATTCCCGTAAGTGTCGTGCATGTTTTCTCACCGGGGGTGATCTTCCCCCACTAGATAGGGAGATCAGGCGCCGACCAACCGGCGACTAGCGGGGTTTTCCTCAACCAGGTATCTCTTACCAGCGGGGCGCCGCCCCAGCCGGGACAAGTTTTAGGTCCCCCACTGGTCTCCAAGTCCCCCACCGGTCTCCCGGCATATGTTGTAGGTAGTGTAGTGCATGTTAGTGTAAGTGTGTGTACAAGGGGTGAGGATAGGACAAGGAAGAGGAAGGAAAGATCCCGCGCGGTCTGTGGTTCGTTTGTTAGGGTACTGCTCCGGCATTCGCCTGGTGTTAATCGGAGAAACCACGGAAAACTGCCGCTAGAATTCTCCTTCAGACAGCGACTGAATTCGACCCAGCTGAAAAGCTAGTGTCGTAAATCCTGTCGGCGTCGGGACTCGAACCTAGGACCGTCAACCTAGTGATATCCGTTGATGCACTGAGTCACCGCTCCCGGTATCACGCTCGTAATATAACTTAAATATAATATTCAAGGCGTCAAAGTGTGTCAAATAATATTTTGAATATGATTGTTAGTTATTAAAACATTTCGATCCAGATTTCAGTTTCGTCGTGACAAAAACTGTAGCTTCAGATCCGGTTTTGATCTTGTTTTTCCAACTGTTTTTTTATATTTGCATTAAATTATTTTGAAATTAATGATAACGTAAAAGAACTTCAATATTTCAATTGATTTGATGATTCAATTCCCATCTGGAGCAGAAACATCTATAACTTTAAAAAAAGAAATAAAAATGAAACGCCTCGTTTCTGAAAAATTTCACACATATTCTGTTTCGATAAGAGAAGAACTTAAATCTAGGCATAGAATAAATCCTATTGTATCCTAAGAGTTAATAAAGCACATGATGTATTTGTTCGTTCATTTAAATATTCATAGAATGAGGAATGAACCATGCAATAAATGGATAATACACGCTACATAACGACCTCAATCCGTAATTGCTTAGTCCGGTGACGTCGGCATCTGCCCCCAAAATGAAGGACACACCTCGGAACAAAAGCTAACGGGGTCCTTCCGCTAGAACAAGTACAATAGAGCACTTTTCAAAGCTGTGGTGCAGCCAGATTCGAATTTTACGGACGCAATATAGACCTTATTTCCTGCGGCATGTCACGGCTGTGCCACTAACTTCAGAATATGTAAGCAGTCGGAAAAGCTTCGGCCGTGAGTTTTTCTTCTGGAAACCTGTGGTCTTTATTGTTGCAAGAAGCACCCAAGGACGAGTAGACGTTCACATCCGTGATGAGTGTAAGACTCGGTGAGGCAGTCCCGCTCTGGGCGTGGTTTCTCCGATCAACACCAAGCGAATGCCGGAGCAGTAACCTACCAAACGGGCCACGGACCGCGCGCGATGTGTCCTTCCTCTTCCTTGTCCTATCCTCTCCCCTTGCACACATACTTACACTAACATGCACTACACTACTACATATTCCGGGAGACCGGTCGGGAGCTTAGAGCTTGTCCCGGCTGGGGCTGTGCCCCGCTGGTGGGAGAGTCCTGGTTAGGGGGAAAGCCCACTAGCCGACGGTAGGTCGGCGCCGTATCTCGCCATCCAGTGGGGGAAGATCACGGCCATCTCCCGAGAAAAAAACATGCACTACACTAACGTAACTAATAACCAAAGCAGTTGACGCGCCCGGGAACACGAAAAATCAATCAATCAACCCGCTCTGCGGTAGTCTCGGTCACAAAAATGTATCACAAGCAGAGGCATTCTTGCTCTGTTTATTCACAGCTTAAACTCGTGAGTTCAATATGACTTTATTATTAAGCCACCTGAAGTGAGTAGTGGACAAATGATTTTGATATAGGGTATTATGATGATATGTTTTGAATGATGATGGAGCAATGTTCAATGAGAAGCAAGGGAAGCTGGAATATCCGAGAAAACATGCGGTAAACCCACTTTGTACATCACAAATTCCCAATCGATCCCCTGGTATTTGCACTTCGGTGCCCAAAGGTTCAAAGGAGTGAAGGCAAGTGGTCTGGCTACTACCCCATGGTTCGTTCCCTGAATACACCTCCACAGTCTAAAGAGTGTTGTAGGTAAACTTGTTGAGAATTCTCTCGACTGTCAAATAACTCCCTGTGAAATTTGTACGTTGTCAGCGTCCGTCTCCACCAGAAGAAAGCCGACGACGGGAGGACCGGATAAAACGGAACCCACGCGTGAGCACTTTCAAACATGAAATAATTCAAGACGTTATCATTTCCAACAATATACAACGCAGTGTAAACTCAATGCCCCGAGACCCACCGTGCGGCAGGCGAGGAAAACAAAATAAGTTCAAATCTTCCCACAAACCGTTCTTTGAGTCATTTAAATCATTTTTGTGGTCAGTGTTGGGTAAGATATTCTCTGTTGTACACAGCCGACAACTTAATAATTGTTGTTTGTCATAAGTCGTGGTGTATTTGTAAATTGGAAGTAAGATCACTACGATGTATTTATCTACGAGTAATTTTACAAAACAGCAGAATTTTACAGAATTATGTTGAGGATGTCTTTTCCCCCTGAATGAAAGTAGATCTTATGCGATTGCATTTAACTTCGTTAAATGTCTATTGGTCATAGTTTGCAATACCTGCAAACAAAGAGCAAACAAATTTAACAAATGACTTTAAAATGGTATTTAATCAAGAAATTGACAACCTGACTTTTATGGTAATATAGATACTATAATGTGCCTCCCACGGTGGGTCATTGGTTAGCATACTCGCTTTTCATAACGCAACTCTGGGTTCGATTCCCGGCCGAGTCAATTATACTAGTGCGTTTCCTTAGAAATTCCCAAATATCTATTGCTGTGTGACGATGAGAAAGTCTATCCTAAGGTTATGAAGACGAGCATATACGGTGAAGGGATGTCTTCGTGTTAACCACACGAGATCATTAGTTCCGTGAGTGTTGTGCATGCTTTCTCATCCGGAGGAGGCGGTGATCTTCCCCCACTGGATGGCGAGATTCGGCGCCGACCTACCGTTCACTAACGGGGTTTTCCTCAACCAGGTATCTCCCACCAGCGGGGCACCGCGCGTGCCGAGACAAGTTCTAAGTCCCCGACCGGTCTCCCGGCATATGTGGCAGTAGAGTGCATCTTAGTGTAAGTGCGTGTAAGAGATAAGGATAGGACAAGAAAGAGGAAGGGAACATCGCGCGCGGCCCGTGGCCCGTTTGTAAGAGTGCTGCCCCGGCATTCACCTAGTGTTGATCGGAGAAACCACGGAAAACTACCGATCAGAGCAGCCGGCCGCTGGACTTCTCTAGACAGCGACTAAATTCGACCTAATTGACAAGCTAGTGTCAAAAATCCTGCCGCGGACGGGACTCGAACTTAGAACCTTCCGGTCAGAGGCACTGCAGTGACATCAGTGGATGCATTTAGCCACCGCTCACAGTGCGAGGGGTTGGAGGGGAGTGGTCTAGGGAGAGGCAAGGGGACGGGGCATGGTGGGGATGTCATGGAATGAGAGGTGCGGGGAGGCGGCGTGTGGCAAGGCAGAAGAAGGAAGATGGAACGGCGATGCGCGGGACAGAACCGGCAGAGCCCCGCTTGGCTAGATGAGGCAGGTAGGGGAGGAGCAGAGTGGCTGGGCATGGCGTGGTGAGGGCCGCTTGGGACGGGGCATTTAGTGGCTACGAGGTGGGGCTCAGTGCGGGGTAAGGTGGCGTGAAATTGGGATGCGTGAGAGGAGGGATGAGGTGGATTGGCGTGGATTGGCGAGGAGCGGGATGTGGCGAGGCAGTTTGGGACAGGGCGGTTCTAGCGTGCGGAATGGGGGAGATAGGGACTAAAGGAGAGGAGAAGGACACGGTGGTGGAAGGGACGGGGGGGGGGGGGCGAGAGGGAGATGCCGGACAGGGTTGCCAGATTGGAGAATTTTGTCTCCACAATGGAGATTTTTGTCTTTATGTGGAAAAATGGGGAACATAAATGAACGGGCAAATGTTTAGGGATTTTCTGAGGACAACTTTTTTCATCGACAGTCGAGGGAGAAATATTATTCTTTGAACTATTGCGAATAAATACGAAAAAACAATAATGTCATTTTCTCTCATTTTCATGTACTAAAAAATGAGAAAAATAAGTGACAGGAATAGAGAAAGAAAAACATGGGAAAATGAAGATATAGGGTTTCGAGGAGCTGAAAGGACTATGATTGGTTGATTTTAATTATTTAAATTGAAGGGCAAAGCCATTGTAATCGTTAAGGACAGCTCATGTCGTTGGTCCATAATTGGGAGAATATATTTTCCTTTGAAAGTTGGGGAATTTTATTTCTTTGTAGAGGTTATTTGGGGAAATTGCGCAGTAGTGGTGCGGAAAGAGATCACAACACATCTGTCAACTCTGGTACGGGCATTGAGGGCTGAACAAGGAGTGGTGAGGAAGGATGGAGGTAAGAATGGAAAAAGTCGTGTGTCGTCGAATAAGGTCGAGGAAGGGCGGGAAGAGATGAAAATGGCGGGGAAGGGATGGTAATGGCGGGGAAGGGCGGGAAGTGTGGGAAGCGTGGGGAAGGTTGAGAAAGGGCAGGGAAGGGCAGAAAAGAACGGGGAATGACGCATAAGGTCGGGGAAGAGAGAGGGAAGGGGAAGGGCGGGGAAGGGTGGCGAAGTGGGGAGGTCAGGGAAGGGCGGGGAAGGGCGAGGAAGGGAGGGGAATGGTAGAGAAGGGAGTAACGGAGAGGAAGGGTGGAAAAGAGCGAGGTAAGGCGGGGAAAGGAAGGGAAAGGAGGGAAAGGGAGGGGAATGGTAGTGAAGGGGGTAAGGGAGGGAATTGGCAGTGAAGGGCAGGTAAGGGAGAGGAAGGGCGGGGTAAGGCTGGCAAGGGTGGGGCTGAGCGAGGAAGGGCGGGTGAAGGGCGAGGAAGGGCGGGAAGGATGAAATGCGGGGAGGGGTGAGGCGGGGCGGGAGTGGAAGTCAGAAGCGAGGGAGGGGTGCGCGCTGGGGCTCCGCGCCGCCGCGCCGCCCCGGTGCATGGCTGTCCGCGCGCGGACAAAGCCGCGTCTCCGCCAACAGTTGCACTTGCGCCGCCTTTGTTGTGCAAATGGCGCCCCGGCCCCAACACTCGCCCTTTCCAGCGCCAGAACTGCGATCTTCTGAACATTCCCCTTCTTCCTCTTCACGTCCTGCTTTAGGTCTCACCACTCGCAACTGTAAACTCGCAACAGTTAACTCCCAACAGTTCAAGCTTCGGTTAACAGGGCAAGATTTCATAACAAAAAAATTTCGTTCATGTGCAATAGAACTATTATTTAGTGAGTTACGTGCCGACCTAGATGGCCGAGTTGTTTAAGAGCGTGACCGTCTCTGCACTTGTCTGAAGAGTCGCTGGTTCGAGTCCCGCGTTGGGCTTGGTTGCATGTCACTTGACTTTCATGTATGTGTTGTCGCGGAGGGTCTGGCATTCTGCTGACCCCAAAGTCCGCATGTGTATGTGACCGAACACGCACCAGTGTGTGGTCGAATATGCGTCCCATCGGGATGTAAAGGGTAACCGGCTGTCGGCTGAAAAAGCCCTAGAAAAAATGAATTACATAATTTTGCTGTTATCCCTTATCGCTAGGACTCCAGCGCGAGAAGATGGAGGAGGATTATTTGAGGTTGTTGACAAAAAAATGAATTCTCCGTTATCTGAGCACAGAGATCAAGAAAACGTGGTCAGATACTGAAGCTACATTTATGTCTGGAAAAAACAAATAAAGGCCATCTCTTTATTTTTTTGAAGCATCAAGACATCATGCATGAAGCATCAAACTGGACAATCCTGACCGAAATGGGGACATTTACCCAGTAAACTAAATAACGATAGAGTTCTGGCTTCCTAATTTCATGTTCGCAGATGCGAACCCGGCTGGAGTGGTGAACTTTCAAGCCATGTCCTACTAATGGTACACCAGGCATGTAATATACATAAATATATAGCATGTAAACATTTGTACATACATATATGTTAAAGGAGGGTTGCTTAATGCCCGGTCAAAGTCCATTTTCCGATAAATCACGTCCAAATCAAAACCCTTATTACCTCCCATGCGGTGAGTCTGAGGGCTGTGTGCATGGCTATCTCCTCTCTGTTTTCCTGGCACAGATTCCCGGGGACGCTGCGCTGATCACGGAAATACGTGAGACAAACGAACTTCCTGGTATATTTGAATGGCCCACGTATTTGGATATTTCTCCAGTCATAAATTATCGTTTCTGTTTCTTGAGTGCAAGAGGGAGGCGTTCCTTTCTTACAAGGAAGGGCTGGGCCAAGTGACGACAAGGGCTGCGACGGCGGCGGAGAAAAATAGCTTTATTGGCGTTCGCGTGTATCGCAGCGAAAATTACAGTATCGAAAATTACAGGATAGTGAGAATATATTTTTGAAAAAATATTTATGCATCTGATAAGTCTAGATCACCCAAAACGTAGAACCAAATAAGAATTAAATTCAATAAATTTTGTGTAATATGCGGATACATACATATGTTCTCGTACGTAAGTTATCGACTACTGTTATAGCGAATATAGCTGAGAATATATATTTATTTAAATATTAATGTATGTGATACGTCCAAATCACCCTAAACGAGAGACCAAATAAGAATTCAATCCAACACATTTCGTGTAAAATGCTTATTCATACATATGTATTCATACGTTCATTATCGAGAACTGATGCAGGATACTGCGAATATTTATTTGAAAAAATAATAATTTATGTGATAAGCCCAAAATATGAACCAAATAAGAGTTCAATCTAAAGGATTCAAGCATATGTACGTACGTACTACGTAGGTACATTTACGTAGTGTACATGTTCAAACATTTACATATGTTATACACATACACGCTCACGTAAACGAGACTGATTCGTACCTTCCTCATGAATGCACGCAATTTAAATATAAACAACGCAAACATCCGTTAATTATCTATACAAAGTCACTTTCATTTTCTGCAACGTTCTATAGGTACACGTATTATTCCCGTACATGTTTATATTTTACACTGACACATAATTATGCTTCATTTCCACCGTAATTAGCTGATACACCTCATGAAGCACACTTCGGCTGCAGGAAGGCGAAATTTCATCAGCGGGGTTCGTGGCTTGCTGCGCTGTGCAGTCGGAGCGGCGTCCATTATTGGGTTCGATTCCCCGATAAAGCGATCGCTTTCCGCGCTAATCAAGGCCAGCCCACGCCGCTGCTGCTGCTGCTGCTGCTGCTGCTGCCGGCGAAACAAAACAAACAAGCGGAACCAAGCTAGAGATGGGCCGGGCCGCGATCAGTTTTGACAAATAGCTACAACATGTACTATTGGAATGCGTGTGGAACGTAACGCATAGGTGGATGTGATTGATTGATTGATTGATTTTTTCGTGATTCCGGGCGCGTCAACGGCTTTGGTCATTAGTCCCGTTAGTGTAATGCGTGCTTTTTTTCGGGAGATGGTAGTGATCTTCCCCCGCTCAATGGCTGGAGATCCGGCGCCGACCTACCAACGGCTAGTGGGGTTTCTCCCTAACCAGGACTCTCCCACTAGCGGGACACCGCCCCAGCCGGGACAAGCTCTAAGCTCCCGACCGGTCTCCCGGAATATGTTGTAGTCGTAGGGCATGTTAGTGTAAGTGTGTGTGTGTAAGGGGAGAGGATAGGACAAGGAAGAGGAAGGAAAGATCGCGCGTTTACTAGGGTTCTACTCCGGCATTCGCCTGGTGTTGATCAGAAAAAACACGGAAAACTACGGATCAGAGCAGCCGGTCGCTAGAATTCTCCTCCACACAGCGACTGAATTCGACCTAGCTGTAAAGCTAGTGTCGAAAATCCTGCCGCCGTGGGGAGTGTAACCTAGGACCTCCCGGTCAGAGGCGCTGCAGTGACATCAGTTGATACACTGAGCTACCGCTCCCGGTAGGTGGATGTGTTTTTAATAAGTCCGTGTAAGGGCAGCTGGGTAAAGTTATATGCTAGCTAACTCGGGATTGAGAGCGAAAGGCGATTGCTTTTCACCAAGGAGGTCGGGGTTCGATACCCGGAGAGTCACCGGAGAGTACCCGGAGAGTGTGAAATTCCTTCCATCAAAACAAGCTTGACTGCTTCACAAGGGTTAGTCCAACCCTCTTTGAAGTGTACTAAACCCTACAACAGTCCTAATTCCTTTGCAATTCTAACCGCTGGGTTGTGATGCAGGAGCGCCTGTAAAGAGGTGCGTTCGCGAAGATGCTACCTGGCGGTCCACTCGACAACTGACTACTCTCACAGATACTCTAACATTAAAATAAATAATGTGGTCGCTAATGACATCAAAGGTAATGCAACCGTACATAAAAACAAAAAAAAGAAGTTCAATGTTTATCTCAAAATCTCCGTTTGCTTACGCCCAATTTGACACGCGTTGCTTGCTGGTTTCCAAATCAACGGCGAGACTCAGACTACGGTTTCCGTGATTAACATAAAACTCGAGAGTTAAGAGGTCGTTACACGAATTTCAGTGTAGTTGCAGTGAGCGGACAAAGGCATTTTAAGGTGGTTTGGGTAAAGACAATGATGCATGAATATCTTAAGGTATGTGTTGCTCAGAATAACTAAATGATCAAGATATAAATGTAAACAGGGAAACGAGGAAAAAAACACCTTAATAAAAAGGAAGATGATTTACCAGGTCAGAGTGGTGATACTTCCTGACGGCTCGTAGTAAGTCCTTTCTTGGCTTACCCTAACCTAACCTCCCTTTGTATCATTGAGTTCCATCCAGTTATGGCTAAGAGCAATTTGTAGCTTCCTCAAAAATACCAGTCTCTCTGTTTGAGGCATTTAGGAAGCTACTGAATGTATGCTGTTGGTGATGAGTAAGGACTTTCTTGCTGTGAAAAATTGAGTCTGAGTATCAGTTCTACATTTTGACTATTGTAACCCCAGTTGGACGAATAAAACAAAACAGTGGGAATACTTTTCTACGAAAGCGGCGTTACATAAATAATTACCGCTATTGTCAGCGAGAAATAAGAATAGCATCACAAGACGTTAATCTGTAACTTTAGTTCAAAAAGAAGTCATGTGTTTTGTAAGGTCGATTTTCAAACTGACGGCTATGCAGAAAGGGAAGTGTTACAAGAAATTCAGTGCAAACGAGTTTTTTCCGTTGCTGTCTCAAACGCAGCCGCCCGTCTTGCAAACAACAGAAGTCCATCAGGAAGAAATGCGAATAGCATCACAAGCTGTGAATCTGTAAGTTTAGTTTTAAAAGAAGTCGTGTGATATCACTGTTAGCAGACATCGCAAAAGTACCGTAGAAGAAAATATAGAATGGCACGCAAGTGATTCAAACAGCAAGAATTATATAAGCATAATATTATAATTTAAACAATGTTCGCAAACTTCCCGCGTTGAAATCTAGAGGTAAATTTCGAAACTATTATTACATTTCTTAAAAGACTTGTGAAGGCACGAACATTCATCTTCCAGAAATCTGTACATAAAATTGTACGAGGCGTCTGCACATATTTCAGAACAGAAACCTGTGTTGTGTAAGGTCGACTTTCAAACTGATAGCTGTACAAAAAGGGTAGTGTTACAAGGAAGTCAGTGCTAACGAGTTTTTTCCATTGCCGACTCAAACGCAGCCGCCCGGCTCGTAAACAATAGAAGCGCGCATCCGCGCTCCGCGCTGCCTCGCTCTGCCTCGCAACGCGCCGCGTCTAGCACGCCAGCAATCCCCTGCTGTTAACTCGCGCCTACAACAGCAGCGGCGGAGGCGGCACAAGCACGTGGCGAAGACAGGACGGGCGGGGAGAGGGGGCGGGGGCGGTAGAAGCCATTAATTAAATTGCGTGTCGGAATGCGCTCGCGGAGATCTCGGCGAGCCACGGCGCCAGCGGATCTGCACGACAAGGAAGAGGAAGAGATCGAGAAGAACGAGGAAGGGGTGAAGGGGAAGGAGAAGGTAGAACGAGAGGGGAAGGTTGAGAAGGAAGCGTAGGGCGAGGTGAAGAATGAGAAGGAGAAACAGGAAAAGAAGGTGGAGGTAACGAGGATGGAGGGGAAGACGACGAAGAGGTGGGGGTAAAGGAGGAGGAGGTGAAAGAAGAGAAGTTCTAGATAGAAGAGGAAGGGATGAAGTTAGAAGAGGAGGAGGAGAAAGAGGAAAAGGTGAATGAAGGGATTGAGAACATGAAGGATGAGAAGATAGCGGAGGTGGGAGTAAGAAACATGGAGGTGAAGGAGAAGCGGGAGATTCGGATGGTATTGAATTCTTAGAAAGAAAGAAAGAAAGAATTGGTGGAAAAAGAGCATGAACGAAATACAAATGCTCCAGTTCCAAGATTCTCTAATTGCTAAGGATGGATGATGGATATAACCAACGTAAGTGTTATTACTGGATCATGAATTATTGTCCAGACCTCCCTTCAACAGATTTAAGATGAAAACTGTAAGTGCTACAACGCGTATCATTCGCATTATTTGTAAAGCGTACGTAATTGCTTACTCCTACTTTCATTTATTTGTAAACGTTTTGAGTGTACTTGAACACTCAAAAGTGTCTCTATTCCCTAAAAGCTTTGGACATGCTGAGATTCGAACACAATTTTAGAAAGAAAATTGTAGTCAATTTTGTGAAAGAACATCGTGTGGCTGTAAAACGATATTTTTTGGCTATAAATGATTCTGATTACACAATATAATAGAGCAAATAATTTAATACATGTAGAAGCAACCCTTTTCTGTATCAGAGGCCCACAACATGAGTTTCCAGTCGAACAATTGCCGTCATAGGTGGCAATTTCCATTGAAAAATTTGGAGCCGTTCTTAAGAAAAATACGTTAAGCGTTACTGCAAATACAAAATTTTAAGCTTTCTTATAAAACATTTTTGAGTTTTCTTCAAACGTTTCTTAAAACTTAATTTTAAGTAATGTGAAGCTCTATTACTCAGAAGTTCAATTGTGTTTACAAATCGCGGGAAATGTGCATATCTAGAGAGATAGTTGAAAAAAATAAACGAACAAACCTAAATCAACTCTATGTCATATTAAAGAGATTCGATTTATACTTTATGAGATATTAAAGAGATAGTACAATTAGCACTATTCGTTGGAAAAGTTTGAAGAAAGAATTTGGAGTCATTTATGAGAAAATGGGGTTTGACCGTTTCTGAAAATATTAAGGACGTAAGAGGTCAGTAAAAAATACATTTTTGTAATTTTTGAAAAAACAATACAGCCATTTGGAGTTTATGTCATCTAATAGACATTAGAGTACTATGTCATCTAATTTAGAATATAGTTATTCAAATTATCGTTTCCATGTTGTTGCGGCAGGAAGTATTATTCCTTGATAAAGGACATCATGGATAAGAGCCCAAAATTTATTGCTTATTTATCCTTGAAAATAGGTTTTATTACATGAGAGCTTTTTTTTAATTTTCAAAATTCATGTAGTATATGGCTCAGTGTAGGGATCACAGAATTTTGAAAATGTGCAGAGAATTCACTTCTCCCCGTAGCACGTCATACACAGTTTCAACTGTTTTTGACGTAAAATAAATAAATAAATAGAACATATGTCATCTATATATGTCATCTAATTTAGCACTATCCCCACCAAAAGTTTAAAGAACAAATTTTGAGCCGTTTTAGAGTAAATCTGGTTATGTTTTTTTTAATTGCTCAAATTGCACGCAATATTGCGTAGTAACTACTAAAAGTTTAAAAAGAACTGTACATGAACTTAATGAAAGAACTAATTATGTACAAGAAATTTCTATTGAAGGAAAAAATTAATATCCTCAATATTGTAGTTGTAGGAAGTCGCCATATACAATAATGTCTGTACGAGAATTTTGTAACACTTCTAGTTTTAAGATGTCAAATATAAAATAGGCACAGTAATAAAAAGAAGTTTGCTCAATTAGATTTAATAATTTTCTCATGCATTAAACTACTAAAAATATGTTTATAATTTAGAATACAGAAAAAGTCGAGGAATTTCACATATCTCCTCAATCATTATAGAGAAAAAGTTTAAAGATTATTATTGGTAATAAAAAGAAATATTTCATTTCTTTGTGTTAATTAGGTTGATTAAACTATAACCTGGAAGTATGCTACACCATTGTAATGGATTAAATTGAAAATCCATAATGTGATATTGATTTTGCTTATGAACAGAGGAACGTAATCTACTCTTCACTCAAATGAGTAATTTAAAGGAGCTGTATTCAGGAACCTGACGTATTGGTAAGTCATATACGTAAGGTACTTAATACTTAATATACTTATTATGAATCGAGCCATTTGACTGTCATAATGGTGTAAAAATTGGTAATAGAAATTGATTGATAACAGGAATATAATCGTTTGGTAATACTGTGTGATAGACAATTTAAATGAACACAGAACAGAAAAAAGAATGATGTGATTAATCTTATTTACAAATTGATTTTCACTATTGACACCACACTTCACATAATGCTCAATGTTTTAAAATAATTTGTGATAATCCAGGACACAGTAACTTTTACGTCAAAATAAATGTCTTAGTGTCTCCTAATCGTGTGGTTACACTTAATGACTCAGAATAAATGTTCAAAACTTCTATGTCTTGTAAGAAAGAAGATAAATATCACTTTTTGATAATAAATATGTAGTAGGAAAGTTCATATATTGGAGTTACTCTTTTGACATTTCCATCTGATTTTTATGCAACTCATGTTCACAGATGTTCAGCAGGTTACTTTCTAACGCAGTCACGGAGATATGTATCTGCTGAACATCTTTGTATATGGGGTTGCCTAACAATCAGGGACAAATGCCCCTTGAGTAACTCCTTTACATGGAGTTTCCACATTACACATACATATACCCAGTACAAAGAGATCATTTTCCGTTCATCTAAATGCCCTATAAGTTTGTAACATTTTATTCTGAGACCCCTGCATAACAAAACTTTATTAAAGCGCGAACATACAATCGTATTTAGAAATCACCTGAACACTATTTTCGAACGAAATTAATGTCTCGTAAATGACAGTATACGTCCTGATAAAATGACAAAATAAAATATTATTATTGCCATTATTAGATTAGGAGATAAATAATATGGAAAACTCAATATTCACAATGGTATAGCCTATTTTAAAAAAATTATACTTAAAGGTATTTAATAAAACCTTTGAAAGCATAAAAATTAATATCCTGAACCAAAGGTTACCAATCACCAAGCCACTTCTCGTATAAATGAAACTGCGTAACTTTTAATAATTATGAAGGATCTTTATTAAAGTTCTTGAAATCAAAGCACGAAAGCCCTCACAACTTACGAGTGCACTATTCAGTATTATGCAGGGACGAGCCTAGCACGGGATGAGCACTCGCTCCCTTGCCGTAATATCTTTCCTTCGGAGCCACGAGGGTTTCTCAATATCTATTCTTCCGCGGATTTACTCGCTCAACTCCGAAGAGCTGGCGGCTCGGCCGGCGAGGTGGGCGGGGTAGGAGGAGGTGACGCGGGTGGCTGGGTTGGAGGTAGGAGAGGAAACGGTGACAGACGTAAAAGAGCTGCAATTGCTGAGAACGAAAGTACCGAAAATGGAAATGCTGGAGAAGAATGCAAGTTGGGATTCGAAAGAGAATGGAGAGAAGGACTTTAAAACGTTAATGGGATTCAAGATAACTGAATAAATACGGAGGAAGCAACGAAGTGATAAAAACTAAAGAAGACATAGTAAAATATACAAATGACAGGCAGTGAAGTTGTTTCACTTGCAGTTCTTTGTTTGCTTTGTATATTAAGTGAATTTCATTTCTCCATATGAAGTCTTTATTACTATTCATCAGTACCAATTAGTAACACCATTTGTTAGAGTTTTAATCACAGATTACGTACATGTTTTTGAATCATAAAGTAATCAGAGAATGTTGCGGGTGATTTATACTCCAATATTAGAAATAATCTTCTAATGCAAGAGTAACTACTTCAGATATTTCATTTGACCTACTACGCAAACTTTCAGAAATACTCTCAAAAGTGTAAGCTTGTAGGAATAATGAAATTCATACTGAAAAACTAATGCGAGTAGTTTACAATACGGATATTCGAATAGTATTGAACAAAACAGTTGTCACTAAAATTATGGATTTTCCCTTTGTTTCATTTTATTATCTAATTACATTTCACTTCCAGCATTTTCGTTTTCATCTTGCAAAATCCAGGATAAGCATTTAAATTTCTGAACATCCATGCATTGCATGGATAATCCAAAAGCTCGCAGTGGATTAAACTTGTAACGAAATACGAACACTTTAACACTAACTCTCTCCCAGAAACTCAGGCATCCTATTGCAACAAAAAATACCGTTATGCGTTGGTCATGGAGACTAAAAAGAATGTTTGATTACCGTCCTACAAACAGAAGAGACAGGTGAATACTAATTCACGCAATAAAACCAATTGGAAAGGATGATAAAACAATGGGAACAATGACGAACAATGGGAAGATTGACGGGCCGGAATTGGCACTTCGTCCAGAAGAAAAAGGAAAAGCAGAGAGGAGAAACAAAAATCGCAAACGAGGAAGAACGTGGAGAATAAATGTAGGAGATGACCAATAAGAGTAAGAAAAAGGAGAATATGGAATTAGGAAGTGAAGAAAGAATGGAATTATAACGTGAAGAAAGAATGAGAAAGAGAGAAAGAAAAAAGTAAATGGAGTAAAACAAGAAGAATAAATAGAGAAAAAAGAGGAGGAAAATAAAAAAGGAGGAAGAAAATGAGAATAGGAAAAAGAAGATATGAAGTACAACAGAACAAGAAACGCTTAAAAGAAAACAGCGGGTACACTAATCCCCATTTACTTATTTCTTTCGCTTTCTCATTCTTCACCTCATTCTCTCTATTGTCGTTCTTACTTTCTTGTATACACAAAGTAATATACATGGTATAGAGAAAGTTATGTATTCTTAATCGTATCGTGCATCTCCCACATTTTTCCTCCACGTTCTGTCTCGTTCGCCTTTTCGCTGTGTGCCGGTGGTCGATGGGATGGCGCTAGTTGGCAGGCTGAGGGGCCGGGCCGTTCGCGCGGGCGCTACCTTGACGCGACGTATCGATCTCTCGATGGAGCCCGGTCGCCCCGCCAGCGCCCCGCCGAGTCTCAATATTCATTAAGCCGGCAGCGTCGCCTTCCCGCTCCCTCACCACCACGCCCCACCCCGGACCTACGAGCACCCGCCCGCTTACAGCTTCGCTCACCCAGCGTAAGTCATCTTTCCAGCGGCCACCATTTTTGGAACAATTTAAACCAAATTTTGTTTTCTATCAATATTACTAATATATTCAATGTATTATTTTACTCACACAGTAATGACTTATTGATTGATTGTTAGTGATTCCGGGCACGTCAACTACTATGGTCATTAGTCCCGTAAGTGTAGTGTGTGTTTTGATCGGGAGGTGGCGGTGGTCTTCCCCCGTTGGATGGTTAGATCCGGCGCCAACCTACCGTCGGCTAATGGGGTTCTCCTCAACCAGGTATCAACCAGGTATCTCCCACCAGTGGGGCACCGTCCCAGCCGGGGCAAGTTTTAAGTCCCCGATAGGTCTCCAGGCATGTGTGGTAGTGTAGTGCATGTTAATGTAATTGTGTGTGTGTGTGTGTGTGTGTGTGTGTGTAAGAGGTGAGGATAGGACAAGGAAGAAGAAGGGAAGATCGTGTACGGTCCGTGGCCCGTTTGTTAGGGTACTGCTCCGGCATTCACCTGGTGTTGATCGGAGAAACTACGGAAAACGACCGATCAGAGAAGCCAGCCGCTTGAATTCTCCTTCAGACAGCGGCTGAATTCAACCTAGCTGAAAATCTAGTGTCAAAAATCCTGCCGCCGTCGGGACTCGAATCTAGGACCTCCCCGTCAGAGCTCGCACGGAAATTAAGTTTATTAATACGTGCACTCACACTCAAAAATGTCCATTATTCTATTAAAAGAAGTCATCGTTCTGGTCCATATTAGAAGTTCTTGTTTTCTTCTCTCATCAAATTACGACGTAGACAAATGACCTGACCGATAAATGACGTGGTGATGTGCTGTTGTGACGATGCAGTGTGTTGTATGAGTGTACTAGGTGAGAGGTGTAAGCTGTGAGAGCAGTGTCGTGACATCTGATTGTATGTTTCTGACATGAGATCGGGGTGAAGTGGTATAGCAATGTGAAGGCGAAACTTCGAGCTGTTGTACAAGTATGCTATTGTGACGAAGCGATAAAAGCCTGCCGGGATGATGTTTGTGTATGAAGGTGAAATGAGGTGGGGTAAAGTGAGGTGAAAGTGAAGGAAGTGAAATTAAGTGCAGTGTGCGGTAATACGAGTATACTAGTCACCTACCCAAAGAAGAATACCCATCGTCTTGGCGCCTGAGTGTGTGTGTGTGTGTGTGTGTGTGTGTGTGTGTGTGTGTGTGTGTGTGTGTGTGTGTGTGTGTGTGTGTGTGTAGGATGAGTAGAAGCGTAGCGCTGTGGTTGGAGTGAGGAGGAGCGGAGTGCGGCAGCATTGAAAAACAGCGTAGCGTTTGAAGGGTAACCGTGTCTAGTTGTCGAATGTGTCTGACCCCAACAAAGTGGAGAGACTCCATTAGCACAGCGTCAGTGTACGTGTGTGTTCATACGTGTGAAGTTAGAAATGAGTGAACTGAGGAGGAACGGGGCGAGGTAGAGATGTGGTGTAGAAGTATGAAGGCGTAAGAGTGTGCTCTTATACGAATGTGCTAGTCACCTACCCAACGGTGAATACCCATCGTCGTGGCGTCTCTGGGTAGGAAAAGTGATGTGATGGGGGAGGGGCGTTGTGCCGAAGTATGGAGACGTAAGGGTGCGCAGTCATCAGTCTGCTATATGAGCCGTATATCTGCCTAAAGGTAAATACCCATCGGGGTATTTATCTGGGTGTACGAATAGCGAAGTCTTCTGAGGAGGGGCGATGTGGAGATATGGTATATTACAAGAAGGGAGGAGTAATATTATGCTTTTAAACGCATATGCTAGTCACCTACATATACGAGAATGCCCATCGGCATGGCGTCTATGAGTGTGTGTAGGTAGGGTGAGTTCAGGATGGAAGGAGCGGAGTGAAGAGGGGTGAATATGAGGTTTAGAAGCATGGAAGCGTACTATTGTGATGTTAAACGCACATGCTAGTCACCTGCCTGAAGATGAACACCCACGGGCACGGTGGGGCGTGTGGCGCGTGACTGTGTACAGGTAGGGGAAATGGGGGACGGGAGGGAGATGCTACACTCCTGCAAAGTGGCAAGAGCCCATTTGCATAGCGTATATACGTATGTGTCGTGCATGTGTGTATACGCTACGTATAAAGGTACGATAACGTAAGGTTAGGTGAGGAGGGGAGGTGTAAAGATGTGGTGTACTAGCAAAATGGAGGCGTAAGATTGTGCTGTTAAACGCATACTCTAGTCACCAGCCCAAAGGTCAATACCAATCGGTACGGCATGTCGTGTGCGAGTGTGTACAGGTAGGGGAGGTAAAGGCCTGGAGGGAATATGCTCCACCCCTGCACAGTGGCAAGAGCCCATTAGCAAAGCGTATACGCATATGTGTCGTGCATGTGGGTGTCCGTGTGAAGGTACGATGTCGTGAGGTTAGGTAAGGAGGGGCGTTAGTGTAGAAGAATGGAGGTGTAAGATTGTTCTGTTAAACGTATACTCTAGTCACCAGCCCAAAGGTCAATACCAATCGGTACGGCATGTCGTGTGTGAGTGTGTACAGGTAGGGGAGGTGAAGGCCTGGAGGGAATATGCTCCACCCCTGCACAGTGGCAAGAGCCCATTAGCAAAGCGTATACGCATATGTGTCGTGCATGTGGGTGTCCGTGTGAAGGTAGGATGTCGTGAGGTTAGGTAAGGAGGGGCGTTAGTGTAGAAGAATGGAGGTGTAAGATTGTTCTGTTAAACGTATACTCTAGTCACCAGCCCAAAGGTCAATACCAATCGGTACGGCATGTCATGTGTGAGTGTGTACAGGTAGGGGAGGTGAAGGCCTGGAGGGAATATGCTCCACCCCTGCACGGCGGCAAGAGCCCATTAGCAAAGCGTATGTGTTGTGCATGTGGGTGTAGTGTGAAGGTAGGATGTCGTGAGGTTAGGTAAGGAGGGTTGGTGGTGTAGAAGAATGGAGGAGAAAGATTGTGCTGTTATAGTATACGCCAGTGACCTGCCCAAAAGTGAAAACCCATCGGTGTGCCATGTGCATGTGTCTGTTTGTGTGTGTGTGTGTGTGTGTGGAGGGAAGGGGGCGTGGCAGCGGCTGCGGTGCCGGGGGCACGCGCGGGGGCCTCCGCGAGCGCCGGCGCGCATAATGCAGCCGCCGCCGCCTGCAGCTGCGATGCGCGCTCTGCAGGAGGGCGCGGATGGGGCTTCGGCCGAGGGGTCAGCCACCGCGCTCTCGCGGACTGCTGCGACACCGCCGTGCACTCGCCATTACGTCACACCGATGATTTCGAGTGAGGGAGAGAGTATTTCGGATTTCGGTGTTTGTCTACTACTGAGGTCACGGCTCCAATGACCAGTGACTAGAGCACCATTTACTGGGAGGTGACGGGCTTCTTTCCCTGCTGGAATGTGATATCTAGTGCCGACCTGTAGGTTGGAATGTGGGGATTCTCCCTCAAGGGAAGGCAACCGACGAAGCATCACCCACTACAGCCAAGCTCTAAGGTTCCAACTGGAAAGTGATATCTAGTGCCGACCTGTAGGTAGGTATTCCAACCTACGTTGGAATGTGGGGATTTTCCCTCAAGGGAAGGCAACCGACGAAGCATCACCCACTACAGCCAAGCTCTAAGATCCAACTGGAAGGTGATATATAGTACCGACCTGTAGGTTGGAATGTGGGGATTCTCCTTCAAGGTAACTCAACCGACGAAGCATCACCCACCATAGTCAAGCTATAAGGTCCCAACTGGTCTCCCGATATGCGTAGTCTAGAGCATGTAAGTGTAAGTATGAGTCTGTAAATAAGTGTAAGTAAGAGTGTGAAAGAATCAACGATGAGAAAAGAATATTGCCCACGGTCTGAAGCAAGTTTGTTTTGTTATTGCTTTAGCATTAACCTGAAATCAATCAGAGCTGCCGGCTGCTTGAAATGTACTCCAGCAAGCGGCTGAATTCGATCTAGCTGTACAGCTGGCGTGCAAAATCCGACATTGTTGGGACTCAAATCTTAAGATCTATCGGTTAAAAACGCTTCAGCGACAACGGTTTTCATCGAGCCATTTCAGCCTTTAACGCTTCTCGTTAGAATCTCATAATATTTAGAACACATTTTCTCCAATATTACCTCCAGTGATATAAGGGGTTACCACATCGGCTTCCTAGAGCTACGTACGTTCGCGAGAGCAAGCGGTATTGATGGATTTTCAAAGAGCGGAAAATTTTGAGTGTGCAGTTTTTTAAAAGAACCCGGGGTGTTGCTCGAAAAAATTAAATCTTGCAACAATTTCCATCCTAATCACATCCTTCATTCAAACAACCAGAAAACGACCCAAGAAAAAGGGCTACGACCGGTCTTGTGTTGTTACCCTAGGGATGAACATTGGAGTCCAAAAACACTTCATAGTCCGCGTGGTGTCAAATTAAAGAATGCCTGTCAATTTGACACATGACAAAAGTAATCAATGAACTTGAATCCAATGACTGGGGTTTAGAAACAAAAACAGCAATTTGTTACTTCTTTGATGTAATATAAACTTGAATAACAATTTGACCTTCAGTTTCTATGACAGAAAATCTCACATTGTGTGGAAATCGGGGACCATTTTCGGCAATTTCCGAGAGTAGTAAATTTACGAATGCGCTTTGGAGACACTACTCGTACATTATTTGTTGATTTTGTTGTTGCTTCCAACTACGCTAACAGTCATGAGACTGTAACAACAACAAAACAACTACATAATGTGAAATAACATTTTTTCTTCTAAATCTTCAATTGAATAATCCTGTGTTGAAAGCGTATTGTTTTGTGTTAAACATTGCTCAACATTCATGCTCTTATTTCTCATGTTCCGGAAATTTCGAGAAGTGATATTTTCTATATCTACAATACTGGCCCTATCTGACTTCTTTTAAATACCACAGAATGAACCAAATAAGGTAAGCGTGGAATAAAGCAAATTATATTGTCGACGATAGTTCTAATAGTTATCGTTTTAGTGAAATCGACAAATAAGAGTACAAAATTTTTAAGTAAGTTTTTAAAACGAATCCATTAAATTTCTATCTATGCACACCGTTGCTTAATATACAAGCTACATTAATTTGTTACAGACTGCACATAGATACTGTCAAACTCATCCTGATGTACACTGTATGAGTTCACCTGTAGCTTCATGCCACCCGTGCATTTTTCAAGGCCGCTCCAGAGAGTAATTAGCGCCGATAATAGGAAGCCGCAGCGGTGGCGAGCGGCCTGTTCCTCTTGGCTCCACCGCCCCATCCCGCCCCGCCCCATCCCGCTCCACCCCGCCCCGTCCCATCCAGCCCCATCCCGCTCCCCCCATTACGCCCCGACCCACCCGTCCCGTATCATCCCGCCCCACCCTGGCCTGGCCTGCCTCACCCCGCCCCACCTTGCCCCGCCTCGCATGACCCTCCTCGCCTGACCCGCCCCGCCCCGCCCCGCCCCGCCCCGCCCCGCCCCACCCCGTCCCACCCCGCCCCTCCAACCGCTCATCACAGCTCCAGTTCCAATGTACCAATGGGCGAAAGCACAACTGGTATGAAAGTACAAGGGACTGACACGAAACGCACACGTACACGAAATCACAAGGGTCTGAAAGTAGAAGTAGAAGTAGTGGTTTATTGCGTTAAAAAACGTATATATTTCGTACCAGAGGCGTTACCACATGAGGGACATGCTCACTCCAAAATATTTCTTCTAATAAGGTAACGACGGGTAACATTACCAGGGGTGAAACATTGCCAAAACATCGAAAACTTTACGTAGCGCAGTCTGTATCGTAACTTTATTTGCTGGCTGTGTTCCCATAGTTATCTACCTCTCTTAGAAACATTATATACAATCGTTTGTTGCTTTGGATTACAGTTGCAACTTAAAATGACCGTAAATATGTATGGTGTATTGTGACACCCAAATTTCGTAATCGAAACTTTGTTAATTTTGAGTTAAATGAATTGAAAGAAATGTCAATGTAAATATGTTATATCCTAGGCATGCTATGTCGTGATTTAATAATTATTCATTATAAACAAGACAAAATGACACCCATATCGATCAGGTTTTTCGTCCAGTTTCCCTGATCCATTGAGTAGATGCTGAGGTGGCCCCTTGTTTTGCTTCTGGACATAAATGTAACTTCATTATCTGTACACATCATTCCCACAGAATTCAGTGGGAAATATAGTTATTCAAATTATCGTTTTCATATTGCGGGAGAAAGTATTATTCCTAGTGGAAGTACATTATGGAGAAGAGCCAAAAATTTATTGCCAATTTATCCTTGGAAATAGATTTTATTATATCAGAGTTTTTTTTAATTCAAAATCCAAGTAGTATTAGTGTAGGGATGACAGAATTTTGAAAACGTGCACAATATTCACTTCTTCGCATAGCACGTCATACACAGATCTTAACGTGTTTTTTACGTAAATAAATAAATAAAAAATGTATTAACAGCAGATACCACTTACAGGGTAACATTGCCATACTGGTCATCTTGTTTTTCCTATATTTACGTTCTTTGAGGAAAAATTTTTACATTAAAACAATTGATATTTGTGAGTTTATACATCATTTCTAAAGCATATGACTTATAAATTGTAAAGTTTGATTTATTACATTTAAAACAAAATTACTTTTTTATTGCCGCCATACTTGTACTGTAACTTTGAGAATCACAGAATTAATTTACTTTATCTTGGTTTTAGTGAGAATGCCAAGTAGACAAATAAAAATTCCAATATCTAAGGTTTACGAACCTCTGATGTGGTTAAAATACACCAAGCAATGAAAAATGTAAATAGTGGTAAATTTAGGAGGAAAACGAACTATTGAAGTGTATGAAATTAGCAGGTTCACTTTAAATAACATTGATGAGTGTGTTATGCCAAAAGATGATATTGTTGCTGTGCTTCCCAGATCAAATATAAAAAGGACATTTTCCCTATCGCATTTTATCACAATGTACAACAGTGAATAAAACTTATTTTAGACTAAGTTCTAAAAAAGTATTTCTCTGTTTAGTGAATTTAAATAGTCGAAAACCATAGACTAATAATCATAAAATTTGTTCGGATGCATATTTATGTTTCTGGTACGTACCCAACTCTCACATATTTAAACATTGCCCGAGACTTCGATATAGATAGAGGTTACAATGTTTGACCCCTGCAGGGTAACATCGCCACTTGGCTTGCTTTAAAAGAAAATAATCAAAACTTTCAAATTATGAAAGCTGTGACTTCAATATTTTGAAGAAACATTATACTATTGTGAAGGATTAAATTGTCAAAAAATTTATTGTGAAGATTGATACAACAAATTAGAACTTCAAAAGGAACAAAGATGTGGCAATGTTACCCTCCGTTACCTTATTATTAATTTGATTGACTGATTATTTCGTGTTTCCAGGTGAGTCAATGGTAATTAATTGCATAACTGTAGAGCATGACTTCTATCACGGGAGGAGCTGGTGAATGCTGAGATACGGTGCAGATCTGCAACTCAGCTTGCGCGGTTTTCCTCTTCTAGATATATCCCACCGCAGGGCACCGCCCCAGCCGGGGCAAGCCCTAAGCTTTCCACTGGCCTCTCGGCATGTGTAAGAGTAAGTAGATGCAAGTATGTGTAAGTTGCGTGAGAGGATAAGACAAGGAAGAGGAAGGAAAGATCGCGCGTGGGCCGGGGCCCTTATGTTAAAGTGCTGTTCAGGCATACACCTGAAGTTGATCGGAGAAACCACGGAAAACTACCGATCAGAGCAACCGGAAGTTGGAATTCTCCTCCAGACACTGATGAATTCTAACTAATGTCGAAAATGGCCGGCAGCGCTAGCCGAATGCGTTTACTACGCTCCGTGATGTCACGAAGGTTAAGCGCATTCGAGACTCGCGGGTTCGTGGTTGGGTGACCGGCCAGGAACCCCGGGACCTAACGTCGTCGAGCCCCTGGCCGAAGGGATAAAAGGCAATGACTGACTGCGACGTGACGAGACTTGACAAAGATTAAAAAGTAAAAAGTACTTTAATGGAGGATTACTCCCCAGTGTTAAAGTGCTCAACGCCCCTTAACGGGGCTTGGAGACGCGTTGCGTCAAGGTGGAGACGCAACAAATTAAAAAAAAATGTCGCCACTTGATTCCTAGGACCTGCCGGTCAGAGGCACCAGCAGTTGATACCCTGAGCCCCCTCAGCAGGCTTTCCTCAATTTATTCAAAACAATTCCCACACGCTGATTGCGTCACAATAAAAAAGGAATATTCCCAAAAGGAACGAGTGAATCGCATTTTAAGAAGAAATTCTCATTCTCAAAGCCACTCCTCTAGACTTGAACGAATTTACAAAGAAGGAAGTCTGAGATGAAATTGTCATTCCAAAAACTACTTTGTTAATGCGCCTCTGATTTTATACTGCGTGCGACATTTAAATAAAGTAAGATCCATCTCAACGTTTGGGAAGGATCTCTGGGAAAAAGAAGAAAAACTACAATTGAGATGGAGAAGTTTACATTGCAAGGGAGCCAATTAAGCTACTCTTTAGTTGCCACAGGAAGTATATTTCACCTCGGAACAGGGGTCTGCGCTCACATGATTATGTTAAGCAGCATAAAGAAGAATACATATAAAGCGAATAAGCGGAGACAAATGTCTCAGGTTGAGTCGAGTTTCATGATTGGAAAAAAATAATGTGAAAATCAATAAAAGGAAATAAAATATTACTTATTTTAGGTTGGTTTCTTATTTGTTTCTCTCTACCCCTTCAGGCTACCATCAGTGGTACCATCAGAAACATTCTGAGATGGCACCTCATTGGATAATCTTCTCTCTTACCCTCTCCCTTGCCCATAGGCCCATATTGAAGTTGACATTCACTTTAATTAAACTGAGATATATTGAAGACTTCGATGAGCGGATGCAGTACACGGGAGTAACACTGGTAACTATATC
This sequence comes from Teleogryllus occipitalis, assembly GCA_011170035.1. Taxonomy (NCBI): domain Eukaryota; kingdom Metazoa; phylum Arthropoda; class Insecta; order Orthoptera; family Gryllidae; genus Teleogryllus; species Teleogryllus occipitalis. Next base: position 18,219 of record BLKR01010662.1, on the reverse strand, counting down.
GCAGTCGCATGTCAAAAACATCTATATTTCACGCAAGATTTAAACTCACTCCTTTTTGTAAACTGAAAACTAAGCGGCTGATGCTATTATTATACTAGTATATTATTAGGGCAGGAAAATAACATTGGTACAAGCTAAATGTGTTCAGAGATAACAGAAAACGATATTGACTTTGAGATATGTTAACAAAGGCAAAAAAGGATTTAATTTTTTAAATACAAACTGTTTATATCTGTTAAATAGACAAGTTATTATTATTATTATTATTATTATTATTGATATACAATGTTCAAACAGTAGTTTTACTTACCGTCAAAAGGAAATACTAATGGTAACCATCTTCTGGAAAGTATGTTTTCTCATTTGGATATAACCTATTACATTATTACGTCACAAGACCATTACAATGCTTCTTTTATTGTCGTAGAACAAAAATCTGCAACCTATTTTTGAGAAAAATTCCTTAATGTCAGTTTAAAAGTTAAATATTTGCTCAATTAAAATATACCGTTGAAGCTCATTTGTTTGACATTTTTAAGCAAAAAGTAGTCACAACATGAATGCTATGGGCCAGTATTACAACCTGAAGAACTACATTTTTATAGGAACTTGGGCTGAATGAAGAAATAACAGGACAATTTTTGTATTTAAGAGCATTATTAAACGATATTACATTTCTCTTAATGAAGGATGAAAATCAAGCCCTGTTTTTACAAAATGAAATTATGTCAATAAAGGTATGAAATATGTCAGGCAGTCATATGTTAATTTGTATTCTAAATAATTACCATATCTTGATATTCTAAGTAAGAGATTTTCACGTGTTATCCCACCACAACTTCAAAACATGAATACGGTTGGTTATACTTCAAGCTTTAAGGTGAGGTAGTTATATAACATTACCCTCGCTGAAAAATCATATTTTTACAGTGTTTGGCACGAACATTATTTGTTAATCATTGCCTTGTTTTAAAGATAATATCAGTTCGTTATTATGACGCAACCAGGATTTGAACAACAACGAGCAATTTAAATTGTGGTCGAATGTTTTAAATCCTTTCTGGTGCAAACGTTCTTCAAAATCACAATGTAGATTATTTATCAGGATCTTTGCAGTTTAAATGTGACATTTATTTTCGGTTCACCTGCAGTGTCGAGGCCAAAAATAGACAGTAAAATTTGACAACCGAGAATTATCTCATTCCAGTCGATTTTTGACATATTACGTTTGGATAAGCACATTAAGAATTGAATGAAAATAATGGTACTGATTAAAGGGTTACACTACGCATTAATATATTTGTTAAAAGTTCAGTTGGCAATATTCATAATATTCGCGACAATACTGGCGAACAAAAATAATTTACTTCGATGGAGTAACGTAGTGTCTAAAACACGAGAATCGGTGAGCAGTCTGTTTAAACTGACACAAATTAATTGTTTACGGATTGACTTACAGTTTCAAGACAAGTTTTCCTGTACCAAAAAAGTTAATTATTTAATGCCAATCCATGACACGTTTTGTCAAGTTTCGAACTCTAATCATCAAAATAGCATTACTCTGTTATCAAACCATTATCAAATACACAAATGTTGATTAGCAATTAGCATGGAGAACTGTTGTAAACAAAACAGTATGTCGGTTGTAACGCCTCTAGTTGCAGAATCCAGCGAGACGAATCAAGCTGTATTTTATCTGAGCACATACCAAAATATGTATTTACATATAAAATAAATTTATAGAGATAATTCAACACGAAGATAAAATGTAATTGTTTTTAATTGAAAAAGAAACAAGCACACTAATGTACTTACATTCACAGAGCTTGGGGTCGCCCAGCAACGGCAGCCGCGCTCGTGTTCAGCACTTGGCTACCAATTGCACCCCCCCTGCCGCCTCCCCCCAGCCGCTTTGACAGAGTGAGGCCTCCCGCGTCATAATAGCAGGCGCGCCGGACAATAGTCGCGCGCGTGAACCGGGCCCCAATGAGTCACCTATAAAATTATTCAACCCCCTCCGTGGTGGGCCCGCGCGGGCGCGATCCGTCAGTTTAAAGTGGCTTCACCTATTTCCCATGCATAACGGGCGTCAATACACCGGCGAAACACCGCGTGCCCAATAAGTCAATACACAACGGGGCGTTGTGTGTTGGCGAATTCTCCATTACCGGGATGGGGTGGAGCGGGAGGGGGTGCTGTTTGTTGGGTAGGGTTTGTATGAGGGCCACCGCCACCGATTAATTGGTGAAGACTGGCGCCGGAGCAGTGGGGCGCTGCGATCGTTCTTTTAAATTAGAGCGTTGAGCACTCGCATCAAAGCATTGCAAATGTTTTGGTTTGTAGAGGCAAGTGGTTTTATTTCCGCTCTGGTTTTGGATTTACAGTATATCAGTCAGTTGTAGTACGAGTTCGTAAAAGGTGCCAGATATAAATAGAACACTTAAGTGTCTTAAAGGGATATGATACATTATTTATTTATGATTAAATAAATCTAATTTTGTTGGAAATTAACGTGCGCATATTCTGGTCATTTATTCTTGTTTGGGATAGTTGGTTTCTATTACAATTGCTTACGATTTTTCCATTTCAGAAGAGTTTAATCAATACAATTTATTCACAAATTTAAGCAGTAGCTTTACGCAGCTTTAGCAGTAGCAGTAGCTATCTCTCTCGGTACCGACCGAAGATGCATCACCCTGCAACGATCGAGATGCGCCAAGAGAGTTCCCTACAGGCTTGTTGACATGGATTGACTGATTATTCTGTATTTCGGGCGGCTGAATGCTGTGGTCATTAGTCTTGTAAGTGTAGTATATGTTATATCCCGAGAGATAGCGGTTATCTTTCCCGCATATACGTACGAACGATTGCCGATTTTCACGTCAGCTTGCATGGAGTTTTTTTCTCCAAGTATCTCCATCAGTGGGGCACAGGCCAAATCGAGACAAGTTCTAAGCTCCCAATTTGTCTCTCGACATTTTCGTTTGCATGTGTGTAATAGCGCATGTAAGAGTGAGTGAATGTATGTACGTAAGGGAAGGGCTGGAAAGAAGATTAGACAAAGAAGGTCGCGTGCGGTCCATGGCCCGAATTTTAGGGTGCTGCTTCGGCATTCATCTGGTATTAATAAAAAAGCGCCAAACACTACCGATCAGAACAGTCGACCGCTAGAACTCTCCTCCAGACAGCGACCCAATTCGATTTAGCTATCGAAAACCGGCCATCGTCGGAACTTCGAATCCTTGGACGTCAGAGACGCTGCAGTGTCAACAGCTGTAACCCGGAGCTTCCTCAGCCGGTGTCGTGACGGGGGGGGGGGGGCAATCCCTCACCCAGGGTGGGCGAGGCGTCGGGCGGGTGAACGGACGAGCGAGTGAGCGAGCGAGCGAGGGGGCGGTGACCGAGGGCGCATGTGGCTGCGGAGCCAATACGCTAAGAGGCGGCCGCAGGTGCACTTCGCCCCGCCCCCGCCCCTTGCATCGTCCTCGCCCGTATGGGCGCGGTAGGCTCTCTGAGTGGCTCTACTCGACAGCTACGTATTATCCGCGCACGTTTTCTTGAGCCCTCGCTTCGCTCGTTGCGCCAAGAGTGGGGAATTTGGTTATTTTGACAAGGAATTTTATGTCAAATTTGTAGTTCGTTTTTCGATGCAAAATAGTTGGTATTACATGGAAACGAACATTTCTGGCTATCAGATTTTGTCCACAATGCTCATCTATCATTTATTCTTAGTTCAACTAATGTTCGCATACGAGTGGGGGTACTTATTCCGGGGCTCGAGAAAACGTTTGCATATAATAGCGAACAATTACGAATGGAATTAAATAAATAAAAGGTGTCCTCCGATATCAAATACAGTAAACCCTCATTAATACGAATACCAAGGAACCGAAATTATCGAAGTTCATGTTATAAAAATTCGTGTTATTCGATTATTATAAATGCTCGTATTACCGTAATCCCTTGTGGGGAGCAAAGTTTTGTTCGTGTTATGGTGAAATTCGTGTTAAGCGAGTTCGTGCTAACGAGGGTTTTATTGTATACAGTATTTACTCTTAATAACTCTTCAATCGCGTAGGGATCATCGGTAGAGCTATTTGAAAAATAACAGGAATACATGAAATATAAAATGAAGTATAAATTATACAAATTATTTACAAAATATTAACATACTATGCCAGATGCGTAAGCGAACTGGGCCGTACCTACCTTGCAGCGTCTGGGCGGAAAAAAAGAAGTTCTGCGGTTCGTTTTCTGCCCAGACACGGTAAGTATGCACAATCCAGTTTGCTTATGCATCTGGCATACTATATTAATATTTTGTATATAACATTTTGTAAATAATTATAACAATTTATACTTCATTTTATTTTACGTGTGTTGCTGTAATTTTTCAGATAGCTCTGATGATGATGATGGTGATGATTATGATGATGATGATGATTGCGTGATCGAAAAGAACTTAAGATGAAATATATATTAGATACCGGATATTTCCTTTTATTTATTGAATTATTAGAAGGTATCTACCTCACCAGTGATCTTATTAATATGGATGGAATATTTGAATCGTCCAATCCTTCTACTCTCGAAAAGATAAGTTCGTATGAATGATTTTTCAACAACTTCCTCTTCCCCACTCGCTTGTATCTCAATTGTTGTAAGAATCTCTACACTGGATGGATAACATTATTCGGTGACTGTACAAGAAGGTAGTAGATACGGACAAAAGATTTGAATCCTCCAAATCATTGATGCTTAGAGATGATTTCTTATTCAACAACATCAACGTAAATGATACATACAAAATGTCACGTTTAAAAGATTTTGTTAAACGACAACGAAAAATTCTTTTTAGAAAACTCGTGTAAATGCACACGTTAAAAAATGGGTTACAATGAAACAATGATTCCAGTCCAATTAAAATATATGTTTGCAGATGTTTCCACCTACATTGTAAGGTCCTCTTCAGTGTTTAAAAAGTCCATTATCAATCAATCAGTCACAATAATCTATTACATAAAATATCACACGAATATTAATAGCAATAAAATATAAACAGTGAGACAGGGACGTGTTACCTGTAAAATTGCGAGGTGAGGTATACATCTCATTATAAAAAAATAAAATTTTAACGATTATAAGTTCCTGGTCTTTTATTATTTTTATAATAAGATGTATACCCTCTTATCTCGAAAACCTTTTTTCGCACACTACGTCCCTTTCTTTTTTCCTGGTCACATATAAGTGAGCTGCGCCTAGCAAAATATAAATTCTCTCATATCGAATGAGCTGCCGATCGTTATTACAAAACGTCCGAACGCCATCCTTTTATTACGTTGTGTGCAATTTAAACATGATATGAAGCGGTAATGATCTTCTATAGTTTTGAATCACATTTGGATTTGCGTGACTTTTGATAAATCACAAATGAATACAAATTAAATTGTGAAATACCAAAGTAGTCTCTTTTTTTAAAAAAAATATAATTGGTAAACTCGGAACCATGGAAGTTGAAATGTCAAATACGTGACCTTTCATTCACAGTTCTCAGTACACCTAATGAATGTTAGCGCGTAATTGCGGAATGCACATTATAGAATGTTAAAAGTGTAACAAAATTTGGGAATTCAAAATTACATGACTTCATGCATGAATGTGAAAGTAATCTATAAAAAGCTCTCAAAATAATTCTTTCACTCTGTCATTTAAGCTGAAGTGAATGAAAAAAAGCTACATCATAAAGCATATTTAGGGTATGTAGCGGTGTCTCTAGAAAGCGCTTCCTGTTCCTCGTTGCCACGTTTCAAACATATATCCTCCCCTTCTGCTCCTTGACCAATATTCGATGGCTAGACAATTCCCAAGATCCAAGTCGCGTTATCTTAACAATTGTTTAATTACTATCCTGGCGATTCTAAGCAAACAGCTTTACATTTATTCGCTTATGATTTGTACGCATTGATTCAACATTCAAGTTCCAATTTACGAGAATATTAAAAATAAGAATTTGATGAAGAAACAAAAACCACATAAGGTAATACAAGCAGAGGTGAAAAACATGCCATAATATATTCTATTACATGACACCTGGGTGTTGATGTAATCATGACATAATCTTATAAAGTTATAGTAATCCTTGAAGTAATATTCATACGATTATTGTAATGGTTTGACTGATATTACCTGCCTTCATAAGCCTTTATGGCTCCCTCCTTTAGGAATGTAGACTAATTTGTTGATTAGGAATATGTCGGAATCATTCTTTCGTAAAGTGATTTCATTGACGACCTTCTCACGCCACATTCACACAAATGAAATAGTCGACGCTCTGGTGCTACACAGACCAAAACCTCGCTCCAATTGTCTCGTTCAATTTATCGAATATTGTTAGTTCCACGAAGCTGATGGCTCGAATTAATTCTCGCACTCTACAACGCGGGCAATTCGAATTGACTGAGCCTCGATTGATCTGACCTGATCTTCAATTTGGTTGTAAAATAAAGAAAGAGGTATGGTCTTTCCCTCGAAACGGTTTTTGTGGCCAGGACAGCGCAAACAGTTCTTAACGTTATTCAGCCAGAAAAAAAACACAGAAAATAGACCATAAGTTTTCCTGTAGACTCAAAGAGCATCTCAGATTGTGGAGACTGAAACAAGAATATTCCACATTTGCCAACCACCTAATTTAAGACAAACGCTCTTTCGATCCGGATGCTAACTTCAAAATTCTGCATTTCGAAAATAAAGAGAACAGATTGAACGTTTTGGAAAAATTAGAAATTTTAAAATTATACAATAATCCTAACATAATTTCTTAATGAACAATCACAATTAAAATCTAGCCCCATTATAAACTTATTTATTAACTAGCTTTCCCACTCTTCTATTTCCTCCCTCACCTTCCCTCAGTCTGTCTCCTTTCCTCGTACGAATCAGAAAATGCCGCCATGATGACCTATCACTACGTTTACTTTATGTTTTTAATCTATTTAACTTTCGTAAGTACTCTATTTTATAATTCTAATGTTCATTCAGATTGTGTATTTCCTTGTATGACGTAGTTGTTCATGTGCTAATTTGTTAATTCAATTTTAATATTGTAGAGCCACTAATGATGGGGAAAAATCCCGAAATATGTGTATGGGTAAATTTTCTGCATAGTAAATTTATATTGTCTACTAATTGTGCTTGATACCTCTGATATCCTGAAATTTTAATCATGGATGACCACAAGATCTCTGCCGCCACCATAGAATTTAGACCACAATCATTTCAAATCAGTAATAGACCTCAACAACTGTAATCAACCATCCACCTCTTCATCCGGCCTGAATTCCTCTACCAATCATTGTCCAATTTGTGCTTCGCAAAGTGTTCAAAGGGCTGTGGAGACCAAAATCTTAAGAAATAAATCTGAAAGAATTCTGGAACTCAAAAACGCGTGCGCAGATGACTTTCTCCCCTAACGTCACATATAGTTTTTACTGCATTTTGACGAAATAAATACTAAATCAGAGGTCAGTAAAGTTATCATGGCAAAGTTTTAAAAAAATAGAAATTGAACACATTTGCCTCTTTTTGTTGCTAATTCGTTCATTTGTCGCTTTTTTGTTCAATAGTTCCCAAAAAAGAAAGTTTGTTGCTCTTCAACTGATTCCGGATGTGCGAAATTTCGCCAAACTCATATCAGAAAAACCGACGATTACAACAAAACCAACAAAATCGACGATTACAACAAGCGACAAATTCACATAATTATTATTTTCACACAATAATTATTTTTTATTTATCTCTGTAATTTCTTGGTTTTCTTGTAATTGTGGTGCTAACTTGATGTCAAGTCAGCCGAATTTGTATAGTGGAGTTAAATGAAGAGCGATAATTTTTTGCGTAACAAATTAGCAACAAAAAAGTGACATATTTCGAGTTTAATTTGAATTTTTTTAAAACTTCACTATGCTAAATTTACGGACGTTAAAAATAGTGCCCCTTCGGTAACACAAGCGCAATAAAACCCTCGCTTAGTTAACGCCCAGGCAAGGATAACCGGCTTTTGTTGCGAGACAATGCCCCACGGTGTGCTAGGTGTTCCCAGCCACCTTCGGGGTTCCCGTGCCAGATTTGCATCGCTCCCGTAGGGAGGTATGGCGTAGCACTGCCCTCTGTTGCCACTGCCATTTCCCAGGCAATGTGATACGCGCGGACATCGTTCCCACGACGCGGACTAAGAAGGGAAGAAATCTAGGAAAACTACTTAGCATAAGGCTATTGTGTATGTGTGCTTTTTTATTGACTCACTGCTGGTTTTTCAAGGACCGTACTTTCAGTTGTTTGCGGCACCTACAGAACGTGACTTCCAAACCAGGTGTAGGAATTTGGGAAGATTTTAAAATGAAATCTGATAAAGATGGACTAGTTTATCAGGCGAATTTGCGATTAAGTTTATACAAATGTACTGGGAGCGGTAGCTCAGTGCATCAACTGATGTTACTGCAGCGCCTCTGACCGGGAGGTCCTAGGTTCGAGTTCTGACGGCGGCAGGATTTTCGACACTAGTTTTTCAGCCAGGTCGAATTCAGTCGCTGTCTGGAGGAGAATTCTAGTAGTCGGCTGCTCTGATCGGTAGTTTTCCGTGGTTTCTCCGATCAACAACAGGCGAATGCCGGAGCAGTACCCTAACAAACGGGTCACGGACCGCGCGCGATCTGTCCTTCCTATTCCTTGTCCTATCCTCTCCCCTTACACACACACACACACACTTACACCAACTTTCACTACACTACCACATACTCGGAAGCTTAGAGCTTGTCCCGGATGGGGCGGTGCCCCGCTGGTGGGGGAGTCCTGGTTAGGGGTAAACCCCACTAGCCGACGCTAGGTCAGCGCCGGATCTCGCCATCCAGCGGAGGAAGATCACCGCCATCTCCAGAGATAAAAAACATTCACTACACTAACGCCAAAGCAGTTGACGCGCCCAGAAACACGAAAAAATCAATCAACCAATCAATTTATACAAATGTGCTTTCAAGGACAATTTCAGGAAATCAAATTGCGTACGGTGTCGTAATTGGAAGAAAATTCTAGACAGCGCCCTACCGGTGACAGAGGCGGGAGCGGTCACCAGCAACACAGGTTCATTTTAATAAGCTGTTTATTATTCCTTGGCCCTACGGCGGTGGCCCGTTTCAACGCTCAGTCCGTCGTAATGAGAAAAAGGGGAAGGGAAGTGGGTGCTGCGATTGTGTCAGGTGGATGAACAGGCAAGCGGGCCAGCAGGCTGGCAGGCGGCAGGCAGTAGGCGTTTGTACTCGCGCCAAAGAGCATCTCGACAGCGATCGAGCCCGCGGGCAACCGAATGTCGGACGTCTCTGTCTATAGGCGCCGATAGCGGCAGACTGGTTTGGCGGATGCTGCCATACCAGTCTACCGCTAGTTTGGCGACCGCCAATATGCCTTGGTAAATGCCAAGCGGTTCCGCGTGGATCAACCACGGTAACTATCAGTGGATACGCCCTATCACGAGAGTCTCGGATCAGTTGGATACGTTAACTCAATGAAAGATGTTTACGAGCTAGACTTGCAATAAATATGAATAGATCTGAATGCCTGGCAGATAACAATTACAAAGTCAATCTCCCTTTAGAAAATTCCACAACAAAAAAAGGGACAGAAAAATACAATTACTTAGGTGTGATGTGAAACAAAAATGGTACGAGCCAAGAATATATAGAAAGAAGAATTGGTTTGGAAAGGAAGTGACGCGATGTATAAACTCCATGTGGTGGAAGAAGCGTACCAAACAACGACTTTACTCCACCTTAGTAAAAAGTGTTACAATTTATGGATAAGAAACATGGGAGGCAAACTGGGAAACCATAACAAACAGTTAGCTTTAAAGATTGACTTTTGGCGTAGAAGCTGTGAATATTGCACACTCACAGTAATAATGACTTAAGGAGCGAAACGAAATGAACCTGCGGCCTAGAAACGTATAAGGTAATGTAATTTGTATTTGTAATAAATGACATTCTAAATAAATAAACGAACTTCCAACAAAATTGCCATTGATCAAATCTTTAAAAATTATTACTATTTTTTCCTTAATTGACAAATTTAGTTGTACAATACTGTTAATTTTCAATTCTAAATAGCATGTTGAGTGTAATAACGACATTCAGAGGATAGGATTTAAATGTGGAAATTGCAGTCTACATGGACACTTTCACTACACTGTACGTCAAACCAACAAATGCAATATTGCAAAGAATGCCTTCTTCTATTAGAATGCCCGCATTGTTACAAAAGTGCCGCTATGTTTTGACAAGTTATGTCATATTCACTTCCGTAATGCTGCCATTATAACGGTGTTGATAATACGTACACTCCAGCATACTTTCTCTACGAAGTAACGGATTACAAGTAAGTCTAGTTCCTGTTAGCGATTACAAATGTTACCGTTTACACTATTTCAATTACTGCCTCTGTGTAGTTTAAACTAATTTATTCCTTGGCAAATTATTTTTCTTTGTTGACAGAATTGATCTTTTTTATTGAACTGTCTTCATGAATGGAGTATGCTTGTTTACTTTCAAGTACAATTTGGTTGCCACCAAAAGATATTTTTGTGCAATCTTATTTGAATTGTATAATTTGACTCTTACCAATCCTTAGATTTAAGATCACTGTCGTAAATAATCGTGTGAAAAAAATGCTTCGTAAATAATTTAAATATTTTTCGCTTAATAAATATTTAGTTGTATAAATGATAGGATTTCCTTAAATATATTAAGAAAACGAATGTTATAGGCAATGTATTAAAAACGAAACATTGTAGATATGTCAACGGAATTACAATAACTAGTCTTCAGGCTAATACGTTCAGTTATTATTAATATTCAACCTCTCTGTCAATCGTATTGAAAACACGACTTGGGCAGGAAATACTGGTTTCAGAGATACTGTTGCATGTAGACAGACTGCGTCCTCTTAAAGTTTAACCTTGCTCTAGAATATCAGGAGAAATTAAACCAAATGTGGGTCAACTCCTGCAGTAAAACGCTTGTAACCTTCACAAAGGTAATTCCATGTACTTTCATTTAATTATCGGTGGAGAAAAAAACTAAGTGAAAGTATCGTGATATAGCACTATTATTTAACAAAGCATTATAATTACGTGTTCACTTTAAGAGACCTCCAAAATACTATGGTCATCCACAAAATAAAATAATTCGATACATCCATGATAAAGCACTACAGAGGATGCCTAGAAGCAGCCTATCAATTTTTCACTCTAAAACTAGCTCAAAATGACCGAAGAAATTTCATTCCGTTTCTGATTGTGAACCCATCATTGTGTGAGAGGTTTGTAGTGCTTCTAAAATAATATAATTATTTAACAATGTATTATAATTTATTGTAAGAACGGATTAATTTAGTAAATAAAATTAATATTTATTATAATAAATATTTTATAAATTATTTCCTATGCCTTTGACTTTTGTGAATAAGGTGAAAACTCTTGAAAACTGAATTTCATAAGACAGCAACATTTCTTGCCAATCTGTGTTAATGTTAATAAACTATATCAACTCTTCATGTTAATAAACCTCTTCATGTTCATTCAATGTTAGTAAACGATATCAACTCTTTGCCGTGGCGTAGACAACAGTAAATACGATTTATCATCTTATGGTTTACGATTTTAAAAAATGTATTATGGAATATTATTAAGGAATTAAACTTAACGAATTGTACACAAATGTTAAGAATGACAAGGAGTGACCAGTAGAGTATTCAATTTCAACAAAAAGTTGTCTCACGGAAATTCTTGCTTGCTCTTGATATCGTACTGATGCTATCGACTGTGGATATAGTCAGTACAACATGAATGTTAACCCGACGTATATTATGTATGTTCCGACCTGCGCTTATTGTGGTCACTTTCATGAGACATTACTTCGGCTGAATCTAAAGTATAAAAGAGAAAAATTGAGGCACACAATGATGAAATTCTGCGAACAAATAACATAATGTTCTCATATACGTTCAATTTTAGTCCTTATATTTTTGAACAGACCTTATTTAACTATTGGAGGTAAATCTATTTAAATAATTCAGCACCACATAAATTTTTTGTATTTGTTTATGTTGCTACAGTTTCGAAAACTTTCTCTTCCTTGTCATCAGGCAAGAAAATTATTTGAAACACAATGGGCAATTAGTTAAACAATGAAATTACTAACAGTTATTTGTCCAATAGTTGAATAAGGTCTGTTCTATAATACAAGGACCAAAACTGAACATGTATGAAAGTAAAAACGAACAGACACATAAACACTTATAGCTATTAACATACCTAAAAATGTTATTACTGCCGAGGCCAAAACTTAAAAATCGAGGCGGGGCGTAGCGGAGCCGAGATTTTTAATTTGGGCGAGGCAGTAATAAGACTGTAACATTTCGTGGTATGTTCAGCATTTTATCGGTCACCATAAAATCTCACGAATTATGCGAAAATTTACGATTTTACTGCGAACACATGAATTCAGTTGCTGCCGCACGTTAGTACGATATTGTGAGGTGTTGCTTGCGATTATCTATATAAACAATATTCGTATACCGTGGTTTGAGAAAGATGGATGCAAATAATTCTCCTGAACCTAAATATACCTAAATAAAGGACGTTCAGTTAGGTAATTGGCACGTTGACTTCCAGTGACGACACCTTCACATCGTCAGTAAATACGATTACCAGAATAGTTTCATTTGATGGAATGTGAGGAAAATGAGGTTAATTTACCTAATATACATTTTTCTAGTTGTACTATTCTTGATATTACAATTAAGAATAATTATTCCCCAAACCAATGTGAATTACTTCTGAATTGTTTGAATTTTATTCGTCTTGATCATCGCCATGTTTTTTCCTTAACAAACATTTTACTTGCGTTGAATTGATTGTTGTGTAGGTTGCTAAGGACATTAAAACGCGTTGCTAAGGATGTTAAATTTCTTAACATACAAGTAGGTACAAATGCACTTAACAAATCTGCAGGGTTGCATGTTAACAGGGGTTAAAGACGCATGTGACCGATAAAATAAATAACATAATGGAAAGGTGGGGCGGCGAGCGGCGGGCGTGGGCGAGGTCACTGAGCCACGCCCCTCAGAGCGAGTTGCCTCGCCCAGGTGCAGATGTTGAATTACGCCTGTCACGCGCTGAGGCATCACCTGCAGTGCTTATGTGAGATTAACACCCCAATGTAGCTTTACACCTCAATATTCAAGCAGAAGACAGTAGAAAGGGAAAAGAGATTGTATGAACACCGCATTTTAATTTTTCAATTTTTGTATTCGTTAATTCTTTAAATCCTTTTATCTTACTAGTTATTTTTGAGTAATTATTCATTTTTTTATTATGGAAATCATTCAATTTGAGCTCATTTTAGGGACCAGAATTTTTTAAAAATATTTACCGAACGAAAACTTTTTCGTGTGTCTGTAGTGATGAATTGGTGGACGTATTCAAGATAAAATGACAAATTAGGTTTCAAAATTCATACATTTTAAGTAAGAAGAAATGAATGATGCAGTTTAATGAAATATATCAAACGAAGAAATCAAGGTATACATTTTACACACTACAGTGTTTTATTCAATTTTTTTAGAATAATGTAAATAATGACCTCGAGGAATAAAAACGGTGATATCAACGATGCATATTTGTTAGATCCGAAAAGACGTTTAAAAAGTGTAGTGTATAGGGAAATAAAAATATAAATTTTCCGATATTCCAATACTGCTGTCTAGTGACATAATTTCTTGAAGAAGATAAAGCGACTCGGTGTCCACATTATGACTTGCGATATCGACAGAAAATTCCATATCGATCGCCACCTTAATTCGCAGTCCGTCTGGAGCGAAAGACAGCAAAGGCCGAGGGGGAGAAGGGTGAGGGAAGAGGGAAGCAGTTCCTTGAAATGGCTGCCTTCCTTTGTTCTTCGCCCAAAGGAACGATATTGCCTGGCTTCGTGAAGTCAATGAGCTCTCCTGCCTAATATCCTGACAAGGCTTTAGAGCTGACACAACTGTCCAGAACGAACGTCGGAGAAATGTGAAAATATTCATTTTCAAATTAATGTTATTCTTTTTTGTGATGTAATGGAGATGTAAGCAAGTATTGTAAAAAATATTGTAAAAAGGATTCAGTTGCAGAAAGATTTTTAAAATAATAACATTTTGTCTTGAATTTTACTTAGTAGGTAAGTAAGTAGTAAGGTGAAAAAATGTAGAACGTTTGAAACTGATGTGTTTCCGAAGAGTACTCAAGAGTAATCCCAAAAGTATTCCCAAGAGTATTCAAGGTAAAGACTATTAAAATTGGCTTTTTCATCGCAACAATTTACAGCAAAAGCTAGTTGTTCAAACGAAAATGAAAAGTAATGATGTGGCAGTCACAACATTCGAGAGATGACGTCACATGGCACAGTTCCTCAGGCAACAGATAGAGTTGTCGATTTATAATTACAAAAGAGTAATAGCAATTAGGCTCCTAGGTCATGGGAAAGCACAGAATAACTCACGAGATCTGTGGTCAAGGAGACCTGCTTCGTATGCTACCTGATGCTCGGGCGTGAGATTTGAACTGTGCGTCACCACACTAGCTCGAGCAACTGGAAAGTTTTTACGACTCACATAAATAACGAAAAAGTAACATGCTATTTTGGCTTGTATTATAAAGGAAATAGTTCCAAAAATGAATAAAAGACACTTTAGTTGTCTTCAATACCGGTTCAGTGTCTTTAAATAACATTTTCCTTCTTGAAAAATATACTAATAGTTTCAGGAAGATATCAACTGAAATAGTTATGCAAGATATGGACGATATCACCTGCAAGAAGAACATAAAGATTGTTCGGCGTACGAATGAAATGTTTTCGGACGTGGTAACTATAGAAACCGAATACTAAATTTTGAAAGAATGTTCCAAAGTCACTTTTATTTAAGTTACATAAATTATTTTTAGTACAAATTCACAGAAACGTACAAGGATATGGTATTGGAAGCAATCAGAAAATGTGAGACGTAGATGTGTTGATTCACGTCGCCCCAGTGTTTTGTGTTCTTTGTTGTGTGCGTCCCACAAAGTAACTTCCCAATCAATAAATTGAGAACCGAAGTTCTAATTTTCACGCATGAGTGCTAAAAAGGCGCATAAATAATGCATTTTATTTGAAGGTTGTAATATGACGAAGGAAATTTCTTCGTTAAATGAACGGTGTATGAATAGTCAAATGCCTGCCTCTATGGCTTAGAAGTTATAATTGTGTGTAAAAGCCTGCCTCGGTAGCTTAAAAGCTTGGATAAATGTCTAAGTTTGTGAAGCCCAAGACCGCGGGTTTGAGCCCCGAGTATGATAAATTTTCTTCATGTGTTTGGCGTCACTCTTCACTGCGAAATCTATTTGAATCACCATCCCACCCAAAACCATTTATCTCTCATTATTCGTCCAATAATATCCCTTCTATTATTCACACAGTGAAAGGTAAAGATAAACCACATTTCTGATCACCCGGGGGCTCAAGAAAGATGAGGGCACACAAACACAATCCTCCTTCCTCCTATACGCTAAAACACGTCATCAACATCTATTACATACAGAAAGGACAGTCGGTTCTGAGATGCTGAAAAGCCATTTCAAGAAAGACTGTTAATTTTTTCTGTTTTCCCTTTGTTTTTTCCAGAATCCGTATTCATATCGGAGCAATTCGATAAAGGAATTCCAACGCCGAATGAGCTAGATGTAGAGGAACGCTCCCCTTGGCACAGTTGGACCCTGTGATCGATATGAGGCGAAGTGTAGCGCGGCCTCCATTACCTAAGGAAAAGCCCGGCTCTGGTTTCCAGGAGTCGCGTTTCAAGAGCACGGCGGGTGGGGCAGGTCTCTCTCGGCGGCGGCTGGGCGGCGGCGGCGTGAACGGCGGCTGGACGGCGGGGGGCGTGGAGGGGAGGGGGGCGTCTCGGAGGCCCAAGAGGCGGTGGGAATGGCGGGAAATGGTGGACTTCCAGGAGCGAGGTTGTGGAGGGGAAAGCGGGGATGGAAGGGAGGCTGGAGGAGGAAGGAGGGAGGGTGGCTGGAACGGTGGTGGTAGTGAGGGCGGCGGTGCCGCGGGGGCAGTGAAGGCGGTGGGGCGGCGGGAGCGGGGGCAGTAAGGGCGGCGGGATTGGCGGGGGCGGCGGGGCGGCGGGGGACGTGGGCAGCGTGGGCGGCGGGGGCGGCGTGGGCGGCGGGGGCGGCGGGGCGGCGGGGGGCGGCGGGGCGGCGGGGGCGGCGGGGGCGGCGGGGGCGGCGGGGCGGCGGGGGCGGCGGGCGGCGGGGGCGGCGGGGGCGGCGGGGGCGGCGGGGGCGGCGGGGGCGGCGGGGGCGGCGGGGGCGGCGGGGGGGGCGGGGGCGGCGGGGGGGGGGGGGGGGGGGGGGGGGGGGGGGGGGGGGGGGGGGGGGGGGGGGG
This sequence comes from Teleogryllus occipitalis, assembly GCA_011170035.1. Taxonomy (NCBI): domain Eukaryota; kingdom Metazoa; phylum Arthropoda; class Insecta; order Orthoptera; family Gryllidae; genus Teleogryllus; species Teleogryllus occipitalis. The sequence continues at coordinate 1,708 of BLKR01010662.1, read as the reverse complement.
GGGGGGGGGGGGGGGGGGGGGGGGGGGGGGGGGGGGGGGGGCGGCGGAACAGTCACCAGTGTCGCAAGAGCTGGTGGAGAGGTGCAAGCCTGGACGGGAGGCAAAAACGCCAAAAACGACATTATGCGGAATGAATCATGTATTTTGAGCAACGTGTGAAAAAAAGTCGTTGCTTACTAACGGAACCTCTTGTTATTTGAATGTAGAGCTTTCACACTGCCCTATTTGTCTATTTTCTTCCTTTGTGTAACACTGAAGGCAATTACCCACATCCGTCCTGATTCCTGAGCTGGAACTGCTTAGTTCATTTAGTAGGTCTATTTCGAAATAAAACGTGTACCTTGTGAAGTGGGCTCATTGAAATAGATCCACGTCGTACTATATCAATTCTTTCTCAATTTTACGATAAAGTGATTATGTATTCTATAATCCGAACTTCCAAATTTTAGTTCTACCTATTTGATTTCGAGCATATACATGTACCATGTGAAATAAAACTAAGACCGAAAAACGCTTTGATAATTTGAACTTTTGAAGATTTTGAACTGTTTCACATGTGTGTGGAAAGAAGAATAGGACCGCAAAATACTTTCTACAACTTCAATTTTATTAGTTGGATTAATTAGTTCTTCTATTTCTTTTAGTCTACTACAACCCACTCTTTCCACCCTCTTCAACAAACCCTTCGTTTTGCCAGTTCCGTTCTAATATTCATTCTTCTTTTAAAACCCCCTTCATTCATTGTGGTGTGCCATAAAAACTCCGAGGAAGTCTTTATAATTAATGTAACTCACGCTTGACCTTTCACTAGATTCCAATATCCTAGTGAGAGCTTGGAGCTAGCCTAGTTATTCGTGGCGAGGAAAACGTTCTTTGTGAAACTATGACGAGTTGATAGAAAAATTGCGAAAAGTAATTCTGAAAGAAGAACTCGTGGAACTGAAAATGTGGACTGCTGGAAGAGAACGGCCAAATGGAATACTTAAAGGCCTTGAATATATTCCAGAGAGTATAAACTTGGGAAAATGTTCATTTATTGCAGTATATTGTAAATAAAAATCAGTTATGGCGTTTATTTTGAAAAGGTTATCCTCATTTCTTCTCTATTATGTTCTCTAATTTTCTCCTCGGGTAAGCAGTCAAGAACACTTCGCTCTCAGAGGGTTTGAGTACATTGCTGTTATTTTAGTTTTTGGGGGAGGGGATTCTCATGTACACATCATCCACTTGCGCCTCCGCCTCCGACCCTTGCTCTCAGAATGGTTGTTTGCGCCTGCACTTCCGCTCTTTCAGATTCCAGGCGCCCTGCAGCATAATAGCCCCGCATCACGATCAAAATGCAAAACCAACAACTCGCGAAGTTACTTTTCACATGGTGCATCACGAAGCGGCCACTGCAGTCCGCAGGGTGCGAGGGGCAGCTCTGGTCTCCGGGGACTGAAAGGACAGGCTACACCCTCGGGCGTCGAGAAGCGGCAGGCAGGGAGACCCGAGCCTATCCACCAACCCTCCCAGCCCACACGTCGCACCGTCCCGGCTCGCACCGTCCCGGCTCGCACCGTCCCGGCTCGCACCGTCCCGGCTCGCACCGTCCCGGCTCGCACCGTCCCGGCTCGCACCGTCCCGGCTCGCACCGTCTCGGCTCGCACCGTCCCGGCTCGCACCGTCCCGGCTCGCACCGTCCCGGCTCGCACCGTCCCGGCTCGCA
>BLKR01010661.1:0-45000 GCA_011170035.1 Teleogryllus occipitalis | reverse complement strand
AAAAATGTTCTTAACAATGACCATTACCGTAATTGATGAAATTAAGACTTTAAAAGGCAATCAATATTTTGCAACAATATGATAAAATCTAATTTGAAACATCAATTCAATTTAAAATGTAAATTTCTTGTCATCCATGACTATTTTAAGTGCAAAAGTAGTGCACATATAGATGTTTTTAACAGCTTATAATGACACAAGTGTTTCTATGAATATGAAGTAACTTTTTTAACAAAAGAATAGCAATACTTTAAAATAATGGGGGAAGTTATTACCATAAATCATATGCTTTATTGTCTACATGTTTTAATCTTTCGAACAGTAACATTTTCTTTGATACAGCTATACAAGAAATACAATTCATACACAATTACCTCTAAACAAATAGGACATCGCCTGCATTCAGAATCTTTTTCCTGTCCCCAGTCGTGGTGACCTTGTACATGTCCACAGTTGAGATATACATATGGTTGCTGCTTCTCATTTACACTGTCATTTAAACTTAATGTCATTTTTCTTGGAATGACAAGAGTATTCAAACCAACAGGACATTGTGGTCGTCCAGCATTTAATTCATCCACTAGTGTTTCTAGAGTGTGTTTTGTCTGTAACAAATAAATACAATACATTGTACATAAGGAATGAACACAAAATTTATATTGACTCGTGTATTACATCACGTACTTTCTTGCATTATTTGTAATGGTTATATAACCGTTACAAATAATGCAAGAAAGTACGTGATGTATAATACAAATATAGGTATTACAATATTTTTGTACACGTTGAGATTCGTGTACAGTTTAGGAAGTTATCCGCTATATCAAAGAGCCCAAGCCGCATTTTACATGACAAAAATTTTCCAAAAAATCCACAAAATGTGGATTCTAACTAATCGATGTAATAGAGGAAGTAATTTACTATGTATAGGAGCAAGAATGAATCACTTTATCACAATCAGAATCCCCAATACAAGTTCTTTTGCAAAAAAATTGAGACTTTTTGCAACAACATACTTGCTCTTCACTACAAAAGAACATATTAGGGAGTAACGAAAGAAATTGTAATATTTAAGTAACCTCACTGAGGAGTCTAACACATTTACATTTTATCTAGAAAACTACTTATTTATTTGTAACCAACAATTATGTTGCAAAACATTACTAATATATAAATTAATAACAAACTATGAAGTTTGAAACAAAAAATTAATGCCGTAAATGTCTAGGGTTACCAGACCATCAAAACAGAACAAGAGAACATTATATTTCAGATAAAAACTAGTATTCTTCCTCAATTGTAATAACTTCAAGCAGGTTAAGCATAAACTACCATAGTTTCTTACTATTGTAAAAGTATTTATTTTAATTACAAACTTTTTCCGGCGTCTTCCTACAATTGCAATTGTTAAGAAACAATTTATTTTATTAATGAAATATGTTCATCAGAAACAGATCTTCAAGTAACGTCGTGTTAAATTCTTGGAAAATATGAGTTGTGTTTTTTGTTGTTGTGTGTGTGTAATTTGGTGTCAAAATAAGTTGCCCACTCCGAAAATCCTGCGCTTCATGAATGTAATATTAGAAATGTTTTGAGGTAGTCCGATGCTACATAAGTTAGCATGTGTATATTATTTCATATTTCTTTATTCATTTCTTACATTTGAGCTTTTGTTATATGTTTGCAAATTAATATTTTAGAAATTATTTCTAATAAAAAATCTAATTGAAATATACGAAATAAAAATTGCTAGCCTTCAGGGTATATCAGATTGGAATGCAACAATGGCATTTCGCGTCGCGACACGTGAATTTCTGTGAATTACGTATCATTGTTGTGACATGATTCAGCTGTATGAAAAGCAGTTATAATTGTGAAATTTGTGGTGACATTTGCTTGAAAATATTTAATTTTCGTATCAAATGTTCCACCATTTGTAATGAGTTTTACAAAAAAACCACTGAGAGTGTTAATTCGGAGAGAAATTAAGGTACAAATAGTATTACATAGCCTTTACTAAAGAAGAAAGAGTACGTGCTGTTTTAGCGCCACTAGTTTAATACCCACTTTCAAATATTTTAAAAGATGTTCACTAATTCCCCCGATGAAGAACCTCTGCAGGCTGTTTAGCGTGTTCGGTGGTATAATGGTTAGCGTTTCGAGCTGCTTGTACCCAAGTTTGTGGGGTTTACGGGTTGCTTCGATAGGATTTGGGGGTTCAATTCGGGTTTGCGAGTTGCTTCGTGATTGAGCGGGTTCAAAACCGATCGAAGCAGTGGATTTTATGGGCGAAAAAATCCATCGTACGCCTTCCTTCGGGGGGAGGGGGAGTAAAGCAGTCTCATGGAGTTTTACAGCATGTAAAAGATCCTCAAGCCTAAAAGAAACCGCCAAGCTAAATTCAAGTCACGTTTCGTCGCCCGAGAAATACTTATTTTTTCCCCGCTAGTTGGTGAAAGGAGCGTAGCGAAATTTGCGTGGTCGGACAGAAGAGCAGGCCTGATGACGCGAGATCGCTACGTAAAATAAGGCATTAACTAACTAGCTGTAAGCCGAAGGAAGACGAAAAAGAACATAAAGCAGGGGCTCCTCTTCTATCGGACTAGATTCATTCGAGGAGTTTCTAAATTATTTTCGAATGTCCAGAGGAATGTTTGAAAACTGCATAATCTCAAGAAACCATTCACCGGAGAAGACATAATGGTATTAAAGATTCCACTGCGAACTCAGAAAAGATTCATAATCCGTTTGCGGCTCACCCGGGGAGAAACAGCACTCTGTGGCAACTTAATCGTTGCATCTTAATCGTTTACATATGCAAGTTTAATAACAATAGTGCATTGCACACTTTAACAGGAAACTACTTATGACACTAAAGCTACGCCACTGGATCGGCATGGACGGACGGCAGTTTTCATGTGGATCGCGCTCACTGTACTCCGATTAAAACTTAGTGTTCCTTCAAGGTCACGCGCTGAAAAGTGAGAGGGGTCACTCTCATCCAATCGAGAGCTTCGTTATGACTTAAATTTTTGGTATTGAAACTCCCGATTGAATGAGTGTCCCGCATCTCCATCCATATAAAATTATTTCTATTGAATAAGTAATTTGAGGTGCGTTATATATAATATTCATTAATATACATACATTATATTCATTCATATTTTTATATATAAATATATAATATTAATAAACCTCCCTCAAATCAACCTAACAGTTTCCAATTCAAAATTTAACTGCTCCATGGTCCGGGTTGCCAACGAAACCTGGACCCGTTTTCGTTCTGACGATAATCTCAGATAGATGGGCGAAATACGAGTACGTTCATTAATTCATAGTAACATGTCATTTGCAATTTTGTTGTATTTTTTGTATAATTGTAAACTGCAATGAAAATCTTATTCTTGGTTTTTTTACATCTACTTAAAATAAAGTTCATCAGTGTTGTCAAATTATTCACGTATGTATCCTTAATTATTTTTATGTTCCCTTGTAATTTTGCCTTTCTTTAGTAAAATTATCTGAGAATGGCAATGCATCTAGTCCCGAAACATTTTATGAAAGTAAGATTCCATAAAAGAAATGAGTTATCTTTTATTGACCCTAATTAAGGACGAAATATCACAAACGGGTGTTATTGTCAAGTTCTTTTATACTATTTATCTTGTATTATTTTTTTAAAATATTCGACTTTTCTACGTACGAATGGAAACCTTTCCCGGTAAATACAACGCGGTTTTTGATTGCCAACATGAATTTAGAAAATCAAAATCTACGGAAGCAGTCATATTTTCTTTTCTTATGGATGCCGCTTCATAAATGGATCAAAATGAAGCACCTAGTAGAATTATCCCACCCACGTGATTCGTTTAAGCATCTCGTTCTTACGCAACGATTTCTACAATTGCCACGCCTCTTGATTTACGAATCAGTGAGTTTCGAAATTACTTATTCAAGAATGGGAACATATTTGAAGCCAACATAGACGTCTTCAGCTATAACACTCGATGTAAAAATCGCATTCAAGTGTCAGCATCAACAGCTCACTACAAAAAATTCACATACAATAAGTCCTTGTATGAGGGTATCAGCGCAATAGTAGCCCAACCCACATTTTTGGGAAATTGGGTTATCTGTGTTAATCACATCTTAATCTGCTGAACTTCAATGCGTAATTATTTCAGCGTGTCCTCATCAATTATATTCAAAGTAATTCCAAAGAGCAATGTTGTTGCACAAATACGATTACATTACTTTGTGCAATAGCGGCCTATGTGGCATATGCCACTACTGCACTCGGTTAATGACAGTCCAAGCAATATTTATGTCGATAGGTAGTTTTTTTCGTCTAAACAATCATAATAATATTTGTTTATTTTAATAAAATTGTAACTTAGCTTACGGATAAATTTATAAATAATAATAATAATAATAATAATAATAATAATAGAAGTTAATTCGACCAGGATTGTGAGTACATCCATCTGTTCTTTTCCGTGTTTGTGGTGGTTTGTTGGGCGGGAGGATGCCAACGGTACGCATGTACAAGTATAAAATTAGTTTTTGTTGCTAATTGTGTAATCGTGATGAGTATTGATAGATCCGTGGAAATGTTCATTCTTGGCCGGTGACCAGGACTTCGGTCTAACAGGGGGGGGGGGGGGTTCCATCGCAATATTTTTTCCCCAGCTGATTGGTTATTGCTACTACAAGAAAAATAAACAAATTTAATGTGATAATAGGGGGAAATGATTTCGTATCAAGAACATTAGAAAAGAACACAACAAACAGAAAAATGTCCGTGAGTAAAACAAAAGTTGAATGGTTGAAAATACAATGGATAAAATTGAAAAACTCGTTTCCTTATTCATTTTTTTTAATATATTGAAAATGATGCTTTTAGTGAAGTTTATGTTGCAAAACGTGAATCGAAGGAAATTACTCTGCTTGATTTACTGTATCCCAATGGACATGCAATAAGTATAGGAAAGATAATAGATTTAATGACTTTGATGGATTTTGTACCACCTGTGTTTGCCATCCATGTTTGCCAACTTAAAAACTTCTGTATGGGAAAGTTAACAAATTCTGCCTGGTAACGATTTTTTTATTAAAATAAAACTGGCAATTACTTTGAATTTTGTTTGCAGTAATGGCCTAACTTTCATTTATTCCTGTTGTCTGTGAAATTGGTAAATGCTATAGTGGCCTAACCCACATAAAAAATTGTATTTTTCATATTTCATTATTTGCACTATTATGAATAGTAAGGTACAACACCAAAGTAAATTCAATAAAATTCCAGCATTTGCAGCACCATAAACCACTTGCAAATGAATGTTAATATTGCCAATTACTTCATCAGCCATTTTCTCCAAACACAGGTTAGGCCACTATTGCCCTGGCACACTCATATTCTGCTGCGCCTGACACTTCGTCAGCTGTTACGGTGCCATCCAATCGGGAGTGTTGGGCGTCATAGTGACGACACTCTTGTGATATCACTATAGTGACGTACAAGCTCCCGACTGGATGAAACCGTTAACAGCTGATATGTGCCAGACGAACGGTTAGAAAAATCGCACGTCTGTCCGCTAATCCGGTCCACCAATCGAGACAAATGAGGTGTTAGCGTCTCGTTCTCCTGGTGGGGAAATAAGTTTTTTCGGATCTATCCAGAGAAATTAAGAAATTTCTTTTAAGAAGTGTTTTTTTTAGCATTTTTAAGCAACTGAAACGCGTTTTGGGCGACTTACGGCTAGGGATGGGCGATTATTAAATAATAATCGACTAATATCAAATCGATTATTTTTACTAGATTAATATTCATCCATTAATCGTTCCGAATTCATCGATCCGATTTCACATGTTTTAAATATTACATTACACATTATGAAGCAACGTTTTTGTTTGTTGTTTTTTTATCCATTATTTCAAAATGTTTCCACAATTCGCTGTTGATTTTTCGGTAATTTTTTAGACGCACGACACGATTAAATCAATATTTCTTTATTCTTTATTTAAATAATATTCATTTCACACACGTAGTAGTGAGACAAACGACTGTAACTCTGTTTAAAATGAAAATGGTCCCATAATTTCTAGGAACAGTACCACCAATAATTGTATCTAACGATGTACTTGGTTCAGGACGATTCTACGAAAACGGGTAATACTGTCTCTTTCTTATTTCATACTGAACAGAATACAATCACTAAAATATTAGATCATATATAGTGACTTTTCATTTTATTAGTTTTACTAACATGAAATGAATCGGGTGTGTTTGTCTCATGTTTTGTACGTGGAGAGAGAGGGAGGGAGAAAAAAGAGGGAGAAAAAAAGAGAGAGAAATAGAGAGTGAAAAGAGGGAGAGAAATAGAGAGAAAAGAGAAAGAGAAAAAAGTGAGAGAAACGGAGAGGAATATAGGAATTCCGTTGCTAAAGTTCAATGGTAGAGCTGTACTTTCATAATTTGCTGGTGTTGAAAATTAATATTAGAATTAGAATAATCGAGCTAAAAAATGGAAAAATTAATTCATGTGTAATTTAATCGCTGTAAAAATTATAGACTTCAATTTTTCGATTAATCATATAAAATAATCCATTATTGTACTAATCATGATTAAATCGCCCATCACTACTTACGGCACCACACGTCAATAGCTCATTCAATTCCTCTCGACAAACAATTCCATGGTACAGTACTTAGCCGGTTCCCTCTAGGACATTCTGGAAGAATTGTGGGAAAAAATGTTTTGACGGCTTCAATGCACCAGAGTACATCGGTGAAACGTTATGAATTATGTACTCTACACTCTTTCCGGAATTCACAAGAAATCACCGGAGTCGGCAAGGTACGCTAGAACATACAGTATACTAGCGGGACCCGGCAGACGTTGTTCTGCCTCGCATCTCTCACTCTCTGACCCTGACTTAGTCTGTCTCTTTGTCTCACTTTCTGCTTCTCATTCACATTTAGTTTCTGATTCTGCAGGTCTCTGAGCAGTTGGGGTAATATCAAGAAGCGCTGGTACAGCAAAAATGTAATAGAATGTTCAAGAAGATCTAATTCTCTAGATTACAGTATGATAAACTTTACTTTGAATCCTTCGGCCTCAAAATTTTAGTTTTTAACGTCGTAGAACGCTTCATTTAGGAGTGTATACATTCAAACATGTAACCATATACATTCAAAAATGCCGCCGAGTTTTGCGGGTTACATTTGACATTAATATTTTGTTTTCTTCTACAGCGCCATCTGATGGAGTTACAACAAAATTAGCAGCACAAAAACCTTCTGGATGGAAAAAAAACAAACACTTAATGTGCCAACTTTCATGGAGATCGGTCACACGGTGTCGGAGTTAACAGCTCTGAAATATAAAGATAATTATTTTGAATGTAATCGGTTCAAATTTTAATAAAATACCGCGATTTTATTTCATTTTATTTCACAGTAAATTTGCAAGGAGACTGCGACAATCCTGAAAAGTCTCTAAAAACTTCGTATTTCTTCATACACTACGTTTTGTGGGATCAACGTTGGTTACATGTAGGTGAGTTCATATTCATTAGTATATATTACAAGACATTGCCTGATGGCATTAAACGATTAAAAATGAAACAAGTTTAGTAAGTGTTAAGTAACATTTTTTCTGCTGCATTAGTTTCTAAAAAATTAGAAACTACACCGTACATCAAAAAGGAAAATAATATTGTTTTCAACAATTATAGTTGGATTAGTTATCATTTGACTATTTAATTCTAAAAAAAACTAAATATGCTTCATAATGCCAATATCATGTATCATCAAAAACTAAAAATACAATACTTCAGCTTTCCAGTCAATGACCTACACCTCTATCAGTTTTTTCGTCCAGTTTCCCTGATCCTTTGAGCAAATGCAAACATACCCCTTGTTTTGCTTCTGGACATGTAAATGTAGCTTCCCGATCTGCGCGCGTTTTCTTGAGTCCAATGGGGAATATGCTTTTTCAAATAATCGTTATCCAAGTTCTCGCGGCAGTACTTTAAGGCAGTTCCTTTAAGAGGGCACAATAAGGGATAATATGCAAAACCTACTGATTTGCTTTTGCAAATAGTTTTCATTACACGAGAACGAATATTTTCTTTTCAATTCTTGCCAAAACGCTCGTTTCTATATGCTATCATAATTGAATTGAATTTTTAAAATGAGTTAGGAATCCCAGAGCTCAATAAAAAGTGCACAGATTGCACTTCTCCCCAAGGGACGTCACAGTTCTTAACATATAAAAAGTTTTTAACAGTTGTTTGACGTTAAAATAAATAAATAGCTCTGGTTGTGGGCACAGTTCATTTTATCAGCGCAGGGTTCCCAAACTTCCCATGTTCTGCTAGTTGTTTTGGTGTTTCGTATTTTCAACACGTGATGTTCGCCCAAAATAGGAGGAAAGCAGACACTTCGTGGCACTAATTATTCGATACGGGAAAGTGGGCACAAAGCATTTACACAGACTTTGAGAGAGGGATCGAATCAACTAGGACAAAACAATTTTAGATACGCAACTGAGAATCTGTCATTGCATTTTGTGGGCCATTAATGCGGATGAAAGGTGAAAATTTCGACGAAAATGAAATGGTGGCACTAGTGACTACTAAATCAATATGGAAAGAACTAAACCAAAGAATGCTGCAAGAGCCGCAAGTAGTTTATTCAAGAAAAAAAAAGCAATATGCGCAAGGTAATGATAAGCTAATATTGGATCCATTCATTGATATATATTATTTATCGATATAGCATTTATTGATATTATGATAGAACGCACGAATAAACAGTGGTGCCTGGATCGTCTATTCCGGTGCAACGAACCGTATAACGAACAGGATTGGAAGTTGTTCACCGCATATGTATTTCAAAGACCTAGTTAAAGTTCTTATGGAGAAGTCTAGCGTGAAGCTAGGAAGGGCAAGGAGAAATTAAGTTCCTTTCATGTGTTGAAGAAAAGCAGATACATTGTCACCTATTGTATGTTCCAGAAGCCTAGAAAAATGTATTCTCTGTAACAGGTGTATTAGATAAAGTCATAACTTTTCGCTGAGAAGGACAAGAGTAAGTTACATAACAGTGGTGTTGTGAAAGCCTGTGGACTACGTGATGATCAGCTGTTTAAGGTAGACATTTGAGTGGTAATATCGGAGCAATCTTGCATCCCTGAGTCAAATCTTATGGGGAAACAAGGTATGAAAAGTTGGCACGAGTGCGTTGGTTTACAAAACAAACGTGTTCACAAGTTTTTGAAAAATCGTTGTATTGATGTCGAGGCTGATTATAGATTTTGTGAAGTATGTGTGCAGGAGTAACTACGAGGGAGCAGCTTTAAGACACGAGAGCAAATATCAACACTACCCGGTGAGGTAATTCATGCTGCCTTGTGGAGACCCATAGAAACTTTCGTAGATTTTTGGGGGTTTATTTAAGGTCGCATCAACATCTAGGTTATTAGCGACCACTATTGGGGTTAACGTTATGGTAACTATGAAGATGAAACGAAATGTTGATAATAAGGAGTGAAAGGACGAACACAAATACAACCATGCCCGAGGCGGGACTCGAATCCGCGACCCTTCGGTCGAGATTACGACGACACTACTGCCTTAGCAATCTCGGCGATCGGGCCGGCTTGCGAAAGACAGTTTTGTTTCTTCTGTGATTTTTCAACGTCCTGTATTGTCTACTTTCTGAAGCAGAAATTGAAGGAGATGATAAAAGTCGTGCACAACCAATTATGGACATACTGAAAACACTCCAGTGGGATAGTGGTTTGGAATTCGACAATTCTGGGGTGAGGATTCCGATGAGACAATGGCGTGCACTTCGTTGTAACAGATGCCCTATATCCCAGAACAAAACGGCTGTGCAAAGCGAACTGTTAAGGAACTGTTAAGGAGTTGATTTGTACTCTGCTATTAGCAAAGAAACCATTATAGACAGAAACAGGGAACACTGCTGGACATATATTGAATCGAACTGGTTTGAGTCGTGTTGACAAAACGCCGTAAGAGGTATTTACTGGAAAGCCAGTGCTTCTGGACAAATTTCACACTTTGGGATCTACATGTTGTGTGTATATGTTCCGAAGGAGAAACGTCAGAATTGAGACTCAAAATGACAAAGTGTATTTGTTAGGTACTCAGACGGCATTGGTGAGTGTGGATCAGATAAGAGAGCCGCGTTGTTCGGAGTAAGAATTTTATATTTGAAACCGAGGAGATTGAAAAGGCAGCAGCAACAATACCCGAAAAAAGAGATGAGAATAAATAAAAAAACGGAATTTTCTTAGGTAAATTGAATCTGACGAGTTCCAGAGTCTAGTTAGTTCAGTACTCAAAGATCCAGAACGAAATGAATCTTCAACATCTACAGTGGCAGATAAAAAGAGAAGAAACAGATAAAAAGATTCAGGGTCTCCAGATCGCTTAATGGAAACCATGCGGGCGGAAGACGAACCAAAGGACTATGCAGAATCTATGAAAATTAAAGATCGACTTTGGAAAGAAAGCATGGAAGAAATGTTTTAAGTGTAATGCAAAATGGATTTTAGCTGTGCTACCAGAAACTGGTGATCAATTTAGAATCGGCTTTATCGAATAAAGTGATGTCCTGATGGTTCTATTTCTCGTTAAAATGCAACTTTCAGGTAGATGTACACATTGATACCAAACCAACAAATGCTTTATATCGAAAGGCTGTTTAATGTAATTGTCAGTTGGTATCAGATCGGACATAGCTTTTGCTGTCAGCTATGAGTCGCAGTTCCTACAACATCAGGAGGTAAGGCATTTGATGCTAGTGGAGATAATTCTGAAATACATCAAAAGGCCCACATCCCATGGAATAAGACAGATCTAATAAAGAAATAAGACTTCAAGTATTCATTGATACTGACTACGCCAGTGACCCGATGTCTCGTCGTTCAGTCAGCGGAATGGTCACAAAATATGGCGGCGGAGCTATCACTTTAGCTCCGCTGCTATATTTGTGGCATGTGTCACTGTCGATTACTGAGTCCGAGTAAGTGGCTGAGAGTGAAGAATCAAGGGAAGCAGTGCGGCTTACCAGACTCACGTGTAATCGGTACCCCTGAAAGTGTTCCCATTCTTGAAGTTCTAGAAAATATAAGCGGTGTTAAGCTTGCCATGAATCCAACATTCCACAAAAGATCTAAACATATCGATGTTGGTTTTCATTACTTTTCGAAAACAAGTTCAAATAGGACTGTTTGTGATATTTTATGTATCTAGTGCGGAACAAGCAACATATCTTCAGCAAACTCAATTCACATATTCGATTTGTATGACAACTTTGATGGGAATGTTTTAATTTAAAAAGATTTTTAACTCTTATTTACTAATTGAAATGATAACGCCTTGTATCATTTCAATTATGTAGAAGCCAATGACATTTCACCGCTAAACCAATATCTTATTTACTAACATGTTTACAACCGTTCTGGTGAATTTTAGTACTCAACGGTGGGTATCGTTTCAGTGTTGCTCTGCGACACTATAATCTCTGGTCCAATGCGTTTGGATGGTCGACCTATGTCAACACATGTTGCTTTTGCTATTGTGTGAACAATAAACATGTAACAAGTTACGTCGTGTGTTGAATCGATATGCCAATTAAAGCATGGTTGCACGGGAAAAGTAAGCTATGAACACATTTGTCGTAAACAACAATCCGCGAAAATAACGTGTTTTGTCATTCCAAACAATGGACGTCTTTGCATGCACCAAAGAACACTGGGACAGTCAGGTCACATCTTTCGAATTCTAGACTTGCAAAATATATATTTAAAAAAATAATATAATCTTTTCATGCTTTGTATGTATAGAGCACATTTAACGGAGAGATACTTGATGCTGAAATGGTTTATTTTTCTTCAATCCTCTTACGTAGGTCTCCATTACGGATGTAGTATTTAATGATTAAATGCATTGCCCTGCGCTTTGACAACGATCTCTCGTGGAAACATCTACGATATGCTGATGTCTTAACTGATTTCGCATGTAAGTGTGTACAATGGCGCAATAGCCTCTGACGAAGCCTGAGGTTACCAACGGCCCGGCCTTGCCGCCATGGGTTACGGGGTAAGTGTGGTTAGCACGTATGCATTCCTAGATCGTGTTCTGGTCTTCTCAACCTGAGAAGTGAGTTTTCTCATCGTCATACAGCAACATACACTGGGACATTGCAAGGAAAACGCACACTATAATCTTCCCGACCGGGAAACGAACCTGGGATCGCGTCATGGAAAACGAGCGCGCTGAACAATGAGTTCTCCACGAGGGCGAATTCGCATGTACCCACTAATAACACTGGCCAACAAAAATAAACATTTTTCTTTCACAAGAATGAAAATAGATTCTAGAAGTATTTTTCATACTAAATTTAAATATTTCAGTGTTTCCCCATCAGGGAGGAGTTTTGTGTGATGTTCATTTGAATTGTTTTATAATTTTTAATAAAATCAGTAACTAGCTTCCAACTCTAAATGGTATACTACTCGTCCTGATTTACATTCTGACTACTCATTTTGTACCTAGAAAGTGGTAATGTTGATTTACGGGCATGTCCTGTATCTGGAACATCTTTCTACAAGGCCCAACTGTAGTCAGCCAACTTATTAGAACTACATTTGCTAGTTTTCCAGCACCAGCTTTCCATTGTAGAAATTTACTGATGAAAACTCTCACCGTGCTTATAGCTGTCAGCCTGATGATTTTCCGAGGAAGTGTAAGACAGCGTCTAAGAAGTGAATTTTCCAAGACATGTTACATCCCACAGTTTTTATAATACACAAGCTCAGCCATTGTGTCCGATAGTTTTCTGCTTTATTGTTTCCACGGAAATTTCAATATAAATTTATGAAAGACTGCCAGACTCCTTTTTCCAGTCGATTTAACAGACGTTCAACATGTTCATCAGACATTATTGACTGCATTTGTGGTGCTACAAAATACCCTTTTAATTTAGCATCACTTCCGAACATTTCGATTTCAAATACAAGAATCCACCAAAAACTTTATTAATAGATTTTACGAATTTTTTCATTTCTCCTAACTTGATGTGCAATGGAGGTACATCAGGTTTATTTTTCAGGGTTCACTAAATGGACATGTGCCACTTTTTCGGACAAGGGATATGAGAATGTTTTAATATTTGTCAAACAGAAATAACAATCGCTTAGATGATCCTTCAGTTCCCTCCAAATCACAGGAATTGTAAATAGCATATGATGTGTATCATTTTTCTAAAATGACCATGGTCTTAACACACAAAATATATATGTGGGGCCCAGCTATTTTCGGAATCACCAACTTGACAGCCAAAGTAATGTTGATAACATGTTTTCGCAAGTGGCGTACAATTTCACCTCCGAGTCTTTCAAGTCAGCTCACCACAAAAATAGCAGAAACTATCTGTATGATTTACACACGTTCTTGGCATAATTAAAATACAAATCACTAAAATACAGCTTGTGCAGGACACTCCTGAAGACAAAGGTAGGAAATATAGGTTGTTAGGCGGAACATTGCGTATAACTGACGGACTAAGACGTGCAGCTGAAATATAACCCATATAAAACCCTTGGGGAAAGGTGAACGTGGAAAAGATTGCTTTCAGAATAGAAAGGAATGCGAGAAAAAGTGTTGTTCATTCTGGTGACTACAAATCAGCAATTCTTGCTTAGACGAGCTCGTACAATTCCATTGAAACTGAAGGATTGCATCGGACGATAGTGAATGCGACGTGTGCGAGCGCGTTTGTGCGTGGACGAGATGCGGAAGAAGGAAGTGCGCCTGCGAACTATGTGGGCGCCACGCGCCGAATCGAACGACTTGAGAGCCACCGGAGCGTTGTTGGGAGCAACGCGAGCCAGCTGCCTCCGCTGCAAGGTGGGCGCACCGGCGCGGGCGACGTCGCGGCGATGGCGGTCAAGGTTGAATTGTGGTACGTCACAGACCGACGCAACACGATACCAGTTAACGAGCACCAATTTTCTAACGGGACCTAAAAGCAAATGGACGTGGATTTGGAGGCCAGAGCCCCTGGAATTGCTAGTGTTAGAGAGAGAGAGAGAGAGAAATGCAGAAATACAGTAGTGTATTGTAACGATTGAAATGAATGAGCGACCGGCCGACCACCACTCGCCGGTCAACCGCCCCCCTGTATGTATATTGATTGATTGATTTTTTCGTGTTTCCGGGCGCGTCAACTACTTCGGTCATTAGTCCCGTTAGTGTAGTGCATGTTATTTTTCTCGGGAGATGACGGTGATCTTCCCCCGCTGGATGGCGGGATCCGGCGCCGACCTACCGTCGGCTAGTGGGGTTTCCCCCTAACCAGGACTCTCCCACCAACGGGGCACCGCCCCAGTCGGGACAACCTCTAAGCTCCCGACCGGTCTCCCGGAATATGTGGTAGTGTAGTGCATGTTAGTGAGTGTGTGTGAGGGGAGAGGATAGGACAAGGAAGAGGAAGGACAGATCGTGCGCGGTCCATGGCCCGTTTGGTAGGGTACTGCTCCGGCATTCGCCTGGTGTTGATCGGAGAAACCACGTAAAACTACCGATCAGAGCAGCCGGCCGCTAGAATTCTCCTCCAGACAGCAGCTGAATTCGACCTAGCTGAAAAGCTAGTGTCGAAAATCCTGCCGCCGTCAGGACTCGAACCTAGGACCTCCCTGTTAGAGGCGCTGCAGTGACATCAGTTGATGCACTGAGCTACCGCTACCGGTCCCTGTATGTATATGTGTGTGTGTGTATATACATATACACACACGTCTCGGCCTACGTCACCTATGTGCTTGTTCCCGAACGACGGCGGTGGAAGCAGGCGGGGTGAAAGGGGGCTGCGGAGGGGCACGATGGTGGGGAAGTGCAGCAGAGAGGCAAGTAGGGGCAGTGCTGAGGAAGGGCAGTAGTTTGTGCGGGGGTGGATGACCGACGAGTGGTGAGTGGTCAAGTCGGTCGGTCACTCACTCACGAGGGTCAGTTGATCGGCCGGTCGCCAGGCAGACAAGTAAGCAGTAAGTGGTCGGCGAGATCGAGGCTAGAACCAAGAATTCTGACTGCTGCAACGACTCAATGGGCTCGTTCTCCTGCCTTTTCACGGCGCCCGACGCGCCCTCGAGCAGGATTTCGAGGCACTGCTCGCGCCTGCCCCGTCGCTGCGCGCCCGTAGCGAGACGCCGCGCGCTCGCTCCGCTGCCCGGTTGTCACGTCACCCAAACGCGCCCTCTGCCAGGCCTTCGAAGCGCTGCTTGCGCCTGCTCGGTCGCTGCGCGCCCGTAGCGAGGAGACATCACGTGTTTGTTCTGCTGGTTTGTCGTGTCGTCCAGACGCGCCCTCGGCCAGGCCTTCCAGGTGCTGCTCGCCCATGGCGAGACGCCGCGCGCTCGCGCCGCTGCCCCGTCGTCACGACGCCCCGACGCGCCCTCGGCCGGGCCTTCGCTGCTCGCGCTTGCCCCGTCTTTGCGCACCCGTGTCGAGACGCCGCGCGTCCCGTCGATTTTTTCTTGTTTAAAGAGAAAAAAATATTTTTACAAAGAATGGCACTCACTCTTTATTTCTTGTCTCGAAAGGTGACTTTCGCAGTAACAGCACAATATGGCAAGGCGAGATAGACACTATTTTTAATATAGCGTAGGAGTCAAGCAGCCCGTGTTCAACAGTAACTTGATGTAACAATTTTGCGAGTTGGTCGTGTCTTCCAAGATAATCGTTGTCAGATAATCTCCGAACAGCCGGCCATAATGTTCAATGGATTCGCCATATGAATCACATTTTCTCCATTTGTCTATAACATTCGTTATTTTTTTCTTAGTTTATGGTTCGCAGAACCCTATCTTGGATAGCTTTTATAAACCTTTCAGTCTCTGGGAATAAATGTACACTTATTAGCCAATACACAGACGCGGCTTTATCAATATGTTGTTCAACATGATTGGATATCTTGCCGTGCAGGATTTTCCCTTCCAAGAGTGAAGTTAATCTTGTGTATTTGGAATGCTTTTCGTAGTGCTACAAAAAAGATTCAGTGGCATGTGACCTAAATCATTTTCATTGACCTACCACATAATTAGGTAGGAGGAGTTAGTTGGTCAGTTTACTTTTCACATTTCGTTGTTTCCTACACGGCCAGTGCATATTCAGAAAGGTTCTTCCTCAGACTCTTCGAGGTAGACAAGAGTCTGTCTGTGGACGAATAGGGATGCGGGCATCGAAACTTGGCAATCGTCTAGTTAGTCAATTTTAATCAGACTACTTTATTCCAGAAGAATAGGTTAACACTGGTACGGCCCAGGAGCTGATGGCTGTTATGTCCTTACCCGATAATTTTGTGTTGAGTTCTTTAGTAATTCTATACCGGTACTTTTCTGTGAAGTTCTTTACCTGGGTGAGTTCAAGATATGGGGTGTTCTGCCATATTCGAAGATATTTATACAGAGCATCGAGTTCCAATTTTTCAATATCTTGAAACTGTTGGTTTGGTTGTAGTTTCTCGTTTTCGAACATTGAGAATAGCGCAATTTCGATACCAAATGATTTGTTAATATCTTTACTAAAAATAATCAAGGATTGCAAGCCGCAGTGATGATCAGGGATTGCAATTGTTTCATGGTCCCAGCATACAGTTTCAGGTCCATAAAAAGATGAGAGGTCTACTTGTTTTATCTTGTACCCGAATTACTTTTTTGCTATAGTTCAGGTAATGGACTAATAGCTAAACAAAACCACATTGACGAGGGAATATTTCTCTGTAAATGGATGCAATTTTACTATTTTCAATACGAAGGTTTGTTCTCCACGTCATCACCTTCAAGCATTCAATAATTTCCAGGGAGATCTTTCAAATTTCAAGAACTTCCAAGAGCCAGTCAGGAGGAACAATCATAAACCTTGGTGTAATCTATATAGCCTACATGTAGATTTCGTTGCTCATTTTGCGCAAGCTTCCGTATTACAGCGTCGATAGAAAGTTGCTGTTTGCAGCCCAGTGTTCCACGGACTCGTCCCCTTTGGTCTTCTGTCAAAATGGGGTTGGTTTCGCAGTGTTGTAGATTTCATTTACCATAGCTGGGAACAACTTGTATACGTGACTGGCAGTTAGTTTTCGGGCTTTGAATATATCCCCTTCTTCTACAGCAGATGTGTTCCCTTCAGTTAGAAAAATAAGGTTTTTTCGGAATCGGCTAGTGCTTCGAAAAACCCTCTTGCTATAGCTCCATGTGTGAACACTAGTTGTTTTAGCCGAAAATTCTGGATTTCGGGACCTGGCGCCTTCCAGTTACACTTCTTTAGTATCTTTGCAATATCTTCAGCTATAAATCTCATCGTCATTAGCATTATTTTTGTACGCTTGTTTCAATTTGCTTGTTCCGGTTTAGATCTTGTTGGTATCGTCCTGGTCCCATCCACAACGAACTCCAAAATTTGACCTCTTTGACATACAGTGCAGTTATTCTATTTCCACTCTCTGAACCCATTTTGAGTTGTCTAAAGAACTTCTATTTCTATGGAAATCCAACATTACCTTTATTACTTTATTAATATTATTATTAATAATTAGGTCTAATTTAACAGTAAAATCTGTATGTGACATGTAGGGAGAGAGGTAATATGGGCATGTTTTCTTAAAGTTTTTAGTTTTGTTGAATATTACAAGGCATTTCACTTTATACTGCATTTTAAACAGTCACCATGATCACGACATTGAACTAAATTGAAACACGCACTTCACTTAAAACAATGGCTCAACGGAATTCGGTTGTCGATAAATATTAAAAAAAAAATACGGAAAAATTTTTATTTCGAATCAAATTCGCGATTTTTGTAGTCTTGTGTCTGAGGTTGCATAAAATGTGGAAATATATCTTTAAGGAAAGTAAATCACCCAATATTTCGAGGATTTCAGGAATGATATTCAGGCCGGATCATTTCAGAAGAATTTACGATACAAAACACGTACGAGTACATATACACGTACAAGTACGTTCGTATTTGAGTAGGTATTATAAATATACGAATGCACGATGAGGAACAGTTGTCGCGATTGTTTGTTGCAATTAAACACGAATGAAGATTCTTCATTATTTCATAGTAAATAGTGGCCCTCTACAAGTTTGGTCCGTTCAAGCCTGTAGATTATTTCTTTGACAATTTCAGTAACAGTTGAGAATCACTGAAGACTGCGTCGCACTATGAAATGTGTTCTTCCGCTAGCCATGTGGACGGGAAGCCCAGCTGTTAATGCCCGGTGTCAGTTAAATCAGTCACTAGGGAGGTTAGGAATAATTTGAGAGTGATTTTCTTTGTTCCAATATTGTCAACAAAAATATTGTAAGAATTTATTCAAATCGTGTCGCAAAACGGATGAGATTATGTATGTATGTATGTATGCGTGTGAATAGAATCAAACGAACGTACACGGTCAGGCCATTAATACCGAATTTCAAAGAGCCCACGCGGTTTACCTTCATCACAAACTCGCAATAGGCAAAATGTTTATTAAATTATGGATATAAATATTTCTTAAAAAGAAAGATTTAAGATATAGTTTTCTTGCCTGTACCTTCATAAATATACTGGTCTTGTGAAAATTGCAACAGCATGAAGGAGAGGAACACCTTACAATGACATTTATTCCACAGATTAGGAATATCACAATATGCAAATGATTAAATTACAAAAATGTACCTGCATTTTGACCTTGAGTGTGAGCACGGTGTGAAGCCGCCACGCGCTGACATCACAGCCTCTAGACGTCGTGGCATGGATTCAAAGAGAGCCTGGATATGCTGCTGGGGAACACACTGCCAAGCTGTTTCTATATGTGACCACAAAGCATCGACGGTGGCTGCACGAGGACCAGAACGAACAAGTTGCCGACCGATCATATCCCAGACATGTTCGATGGGCGACATGTCAGGCAAGCTTGCAGGCCAGGTAAGCAGTGGTTCCCGTCGTTTTTCGCAGAATGCTTGTACATTCCTCGCCACATGCGGTCGGGCATTGTCCTCCTGAAATATGGCAAGTGGAGCTGCTTGCAGACGGGGCAGTATCTCGGGCTCTAACACCTGATGTAGCCGTTGCTATTCAGATTGCACTCAATACGTATGAGGCGAGATCGCACGTTGGAGCCAATGGCGCCCCAAACAATCACACTTGGCGCTTGTTCGGCGCGGAACAATGGCGCTGGAACAATGCAGGCTGGCAGATTGGGATCACCATGGTGGCGTCGCACACGTACGCGGCCATCGCTGTACCACAAATTGAAGCGGGACTCGTCCGAAAACGCTACATTTTACCACTCAGCACACCAGTGAACACGTTCAGTGCCCATTGCTGTCTGAGGCGATGGTGGTTTCTGGATAGCGGAATCCGCAGAAGTATGCATGCCAACAATCCAGCCCTCAGCAGATGGCGTCGAACCATCGATGAAGTCATGACCATACCCGTTGCAGTGCTCCAAAGTCGAGAGAACACTGTGGACGACGCCGTTCTGTCTGTTACGCGGTTTTGCGGACAAGATGGCGGTCATCTCACATTGTGTGATCACATTGTGTAGTCCAGTACCCGCTGGTCGCTGTGTATGACTCTCCTCTACTCACTGGTTCCACACACGCATCACTGTCGAAGCAGAGCGCCGGTTCGAGCCGCAATGTCACTACGACAAACCAGCTTCCCAGAGACCAATCATTCTGCTCCGAACTGCCTCAGATGCTGATTTTGCGCCCTTTGGCGTCGACGTGGCTTACCGGCAATTGCTTGCACGTTTCCACGTCGTTTGACGGCTCTACACAGACTAAGTGTGGCGTAACACTGACCTTACCTGTCACATAAAGGGACGGCGCTGCTGGGCCAATGTGCACGACATCGCTGCGAAAATTTAATCACTTCTTATGAATATACTGTTTTACACATCTGCCGATTTTTAAGTGATTCCGGCCATTCCTTCTAGATGTTGCAATTTTCACTAACTATTGATTTCATATGAACATTTTGATGGCGGAATGAGAAAAATGGAAAGTAAAACGGCTCAACCACAAGTTAGCCAACGTTTGTGAAATAAATGAACTTTTACCGTCAAGTAAGCGTAGCGTATCTCACACGAATTCACAAATGAAGGATGTTTGCACTCAGCCAAATGCCGAAAGTAAACGATAATCAAACACGTAGATGAGACTAGTCAAAAATGTGTGGAAGATGTACATATTACATATGGCATCAAGCGCAGTGCCCTGTCGTTTTTCTTTCCAAATGATCTAGTTCTCTCAGAGCATCGAGAAATTTAAGAAGTTTCTTTCAGTCCTATGATGTTCGTGGTTTTAAAGAAATGTAAGAAAGTATTTAAACCATGTTTCCGTTGCTAATTATTTTCATAAATTTTACAAGACGATCTCCTAAAGGTTTTTTTCGCTGCTGTCTGGCGCCTCTCGAACAGCACAATTGCGCAAATGCAAGTAATGCAACTTCAATCAAGACAACTAGCACATCGTAATTTCGTGTGAACGTTAGAAAATCGTTTCAAATGTAAAAATAACACCCCAGCCATTTCATAACGAAAAGGGTTTGACTGCCCGTCAACACGCAACAACACGCAACATGCGTCTGACGCGCAATACGTTTGTCAGTGAGCGAGCTTCGCAAATACGAAACTGAGGAAAACAAGAGCGATATATTGACTTCTAACGAAATTCGAAAATAATTTCGAATTTCTAGATATTGATTTTTTAGAATCCGAAACTGCAATAATTTTCTTAGGCGTCAGCACAGTCCAGGAGGGCAGCGGCCCCCGAAACTTTTGAAAAGAGCCTCGTATTGTTACGTAATACGTTTTATTATTCCGTATGTTATATCCCTGATAAAAATGTTTAGAACATGTAAATACATTTTAAAATTAACGTAAATAGTCACAAAAAATGGGTAGACACAGTCCATCTGCATTTTGTTAATATGTTAATTGAGTATTATTGCCCTATTGCCTAGGGAATAATATTTGGAAAATTTCACAGTTCCGCTTACTTTGTAAGTAAAAAAGGTCAACATGTTGTACTAGTTATTAATTCGTTAACTCGCTATTTTTCAATTATTAAGATTATTTTTCTTTAGTATTTGAACAAATAGTACATATATGCCGAAAATTGCAAAATTATTGCAAATTTTTAATACATTCTCTATTTTCGATCATTTAACTTACTCCTTTGATTCTGTGTTTCTTGAAAATGTATTGAGATGTGTTATGTTACACTTGTAGTGCAAGAGTTAATTTCAGTTCGCAAAAAATAACGGACTTAACAATGAGCCTTTTTGTCATGACATTTTGTAAATTTAATGAAGACTAATGGTATTACACAAAAATGTACAATGAAATTTGCGAAAAATTCTTGTATTTTCCGAAAACAATGCAAAAATTTGAAATTGTACATTGTGTTTCATAGAGCGCAGCTAAAGAATTCGTGTCAAAAACTAAGAAAATTTCGAAACTACCTTTAAACGTGGACAATATTAGACTATTATCCCATAGAAACCCCTCAAAATGGGTCACAAAATCCAAAATGAGCCGAAAAACGATAAAAAAAAGTCGAAACATTTACAAAACTATCCCGAAAAATGGGGCTAAGATTCGAGTCAATCCCTCTTTCAATCACGGAAAAATACTACTCAAAAACAGACTGATTTTTTAAAAATAAAATATCATGTAAATAAAAAGTTTAAAGGATAAGACGGTCCAGAAATGTAGTAGCCTCTCCCTCCCCCAAACTTGTTTTAAGTTAATCATTTCTTTGATAACTCGAAAGCAGGATAAGCCATTCACATGTAACAATACTCAAACGAGTTTCTCATTAGCAATAACCCCTTTACCGTTCATTCCTCAAAGGTAGAGATACCCATTCAAAGTGTTGTGTGTTTTTTTGTTTGTTTGTTTTTTGTTATTTTGAAATTTCGTCGCTGTACCACACTGAACGTTGCGAACTGAATCCAGACTCGCAGCGCCTCTCTCGCTTGACTATGAAGGTCATTTCCGAACCCGACAAGATGTACTGCAGATTTAGAACTTCGGTCGCTGCAGGCAATACTGTGTCGCACCGTTCCACGATAATCTGCAGTACTCAATCTTCGCGCAAGGACACAAACGTTCGCCAGTGGCTCTAAATAGCAATGAATTCAGTTTTTACTTTCTCGCCCTTACGAAGGAACTTCGTAAAAAGAAAAAGTTATGTAATCGTGCACCGAAACCGCGAATTTTCGACAGAAAAATCTTCTTACAATATTCAAAATGTTTACGAACAAAAATTATTGAAAAGAGATATTGATCTGTACAATACTTATTGTTGCATTCCAAGACAATCTTTCGGCATGGAGTCTTGTTACATTCATTCACGTAGCAGAAGAATTTAAGTACGGAATCATGTCAACTAATGTTTCTCTCGAGAAAATCAAACAGTTTTCTTGAACCTTCTCACTGAATTCTTGCAGATTTTGCGGTAAAGATAAAGTTGCAAAAGCGTCTAAATGATAATTATATACCATTCTGGCAGGATACCGTGGCATTCTTCGGATTGTTGGAGTAGAATAGGAAGTCGTCATAAGACTGCAGTCCTACGTATTACAGAAGGTACATCGCTTTGGCAATGTAGAAAGCCAGTGGATGAAGAGGAAGGAAGGAAGGAAGGAATGAGAAGGGAAGAAAGGGAGAAAAGGAAAGAAAGGAAGGGCTCTCGAATTCGCGTTCCTTCCACAATCGCCGGCCCTTTAATATCAATCTTTTACGATAACGAGTCTTCATTTCTGCTGGTTATTTATTTCGGAATATAATTTTCACGTGATGTATAATGTGAAATAAAAAGCAAAAAAAATTATTTTAGTTCACAGTGCAAGAATACTTGGCGTTTACTTTTATTTATATCGAGCTTAATTTACATGAACGGTGTTAGAGTTCTCTAATACTAAAAGTCTAGCCGGACTTCAGTTTTGTTTTTGTTTTTTCCCTTCCTTCAAACAGGACAACAAAACCTAATGTTTGTTGTTGGCAACTTTTTAATGTTTCCAAAGATTAAGAAAAATTTGTGTAAATTACACAAGTTTCAATACAAAAAATTAATTTATTCGTCGGAGTGCGCCCCGATCCCTCACAGTATTTGGTGTTGCAGGATGCACAATTCAAAGTTAATATTGACTTTCAAGGAATATCTTGGAAATCCGAGTGCATTGTTGTTCCAGAACTTTCTGCAGATTCCCTTTAGTTTGAGTGACATCCTTGATTTAGATTGAATATTGCTTCCGAGTTTGACAAAATACAATCACTTGTTTCCAACGCCAACGACTGTAATGCAGTGTGCTGCAGTAGTGCTAATGATTAACAAGTGTGTAGAAATGAAGAGGACAAATATTTAATCTAAATAATACTGAGCACGTAGAAAAAGTTGGTCGAAATTGTAAATTAAATGAATTTCAACCGACAGCAGATTATATAATAATGCATCAATAACTACCAATAAAATTTATTAAATAATAGCACAAAAGCTGATTTATTTAGACAAATATAAATTCTTCCTCTTCTTACTCATTAAACAAGTTTTTTATTGATAAAGAAAGGTTAAAAGTTAAATTTTCCCTCGCGGTCCGCGCAGACCCCGGAATGACGACCGAGAAAAGTGGTTCAGGGTATAGAACGATTTTCCTAAGGATGAGCCAAAGTGACAGCTAGTGCTGGCAACATAACTGAAGGTTCTGTGGTCGTTGTGCCCTCGAGCCCATTAGACTCCCTTCCTGCATTCGTTCGTTGGCAGTTGGCTAACTTGTAAATGGCTTCCACGCTTCCTTTTGTGATGTCCTCGTCCAACAAAAATATAGTGCGCCGCGAGAAATAATTGAAATTAGGAAATTCAGTGTTATGTGCTCTTCTGTAAAAATTATTTTTTCTATAAGCAATACATTAAATTTACTTTTTGTGTGATAAATATTATGTTTATTTTAAAACCGAGACTTGAATGCGAGATGCGTACCGGTGCACGTGTTTTCGGCATAAAATCATTTTTCTTTCTCTTTACATTCGTGGCAGTTTTCTTTTACTGATTCCGAGAGCATGTTAAGAGATTTTCCACATACATAATTAAATTTAAATATTTCCCGGACTCGCGTACGTGCATATACCACAGCGAAACTCTTAGACTACTGTATAGGCGTTTTCACAGGAGCCGTTAGCACTTTACGAAGGGGCGTGGCTGAACAGCTGTCGCGGCGGAGGGATACTTCTCTGAATTACATGCGTTCACTTGTTACGCGAACTGTCACTTTGGCTCATCCTTAGGAAAATCATTCCATAGCTAGGTCTTACTTACACTTACATGCACTATACTTGGGTTTTCGTAACGTGGTGCCTGAGAGTATTGTCTTCACGATGGAATATGGCACGGCTTTTTGGGTCTATGTCGATCGTGCCGCCAGATGTCGCATGATCGCGAGCGTATCATGCAGCGAGGCAGTTCACGCGATATCTAGCGACACTACCGAGAAAGACGCGACAAGCCGTGCCATATTCCATCGTCAAGATAATACCCCCCAGGCGCCACGTTACAAAAACCCAAATATACACTACCACACGTGCCGGGAGACCAGTCGGGAAGTTAGATCTTGTCCCGGCTGGTACGGTGCTCCGTTGGTGAGAGTACCTGGTTGGGGAAAACCCCGCTAGCCGACGGTAGGTGGGCGCCGGAACTCACCATCCAAAGGGGGAAGATAACCGCCACCTCCCAAGAAAAAACATTCACCTTTCTCACGGGACTAATGAACTTAGCAGTTGACGCGCACAGAAATCAATCAAATACTATATCATGACATTTGGAAGGCTAAGAACATGCAAAATTTCTTAATAATAAAACAGGCGTTCAAGAACCTTATAGACCAGGCCTACCGAACTGGTCCTACAGAAGCGCGAGCGCTCTCGATGGCTCTGCTCTGAGCCGAGAAGGGTGATATCGCGGGGTGAGACGCTTTTGGTGGGGAGGGAAAATAAGGCAATCGAGTGACATTCAGAACGATTTGGCGCATGATTCGTGCTTTGCCACGCACGAGTGTGGACCCAATAAGTTCGCAGTTAGAGGAACCTGAAAATTGGTCTCAACAAACGCGTCATTTGAGCTTCATTTACTAAATTATTCAAACGTTTTAATGTCAATTGACTGCAAAAAAACGTACTAATTACACATTGTAAGAGTTGTTCGTCATAAAAGGGTCTAGTCGGGTAAGACAGTAAAAAACGAAATAAAGAAAAATGTTCGAATAATGATTTGGATAAAAAAAATACAATTGCTTTCTACACGACTCCATGATAAACGTGACATTGTATTTTTAACATTTAACAGAACTTCCTTGAAAGGTTTCGAAAGTTCTTGAAGTATCAATCAAGATTTTGAATATTTTTTTTAGGTGTGTGTCAGTCTGGAAATATTCACCTTCACACTGCAATTGTTATATGACTTATGACGTCCACAGGAAAAGAATTTGCAAGTTCAATATTACTACCTAAGGTTTTAAAATCAGTAAACATATTACAGTGCTTTCGAATTCTATTCGCGCTTGCGTGATTGCGCATCCTATCCACTAAGGCCGGAAAGCGAAGGTTAATTCGCGTATTGACCGAATTAAATGTATTGTCTCCTCAAGGTTACGAGCTGGAAGGAGAGGGGGACGACAGTCGTTCAATTGGAAACTTCGTTACCACTTACGGCGACTGGATGACAGTAACCGCACCTCCTTCCAGCTCGTGACTTTGAGGAGACATTTAAATCGGACGTACTGTGTTCTTGACTTAGTTCTTCGATTATTTACATTGTAATTAACTGTTTCCAGGGCAACAACACAGAAGCGATTGCCAAGTGTGTCCAAGTGTTTATTTACTTAATTTTACTCTCAGGATGTATACGAAGTCCAGAGTTCTTTCCAGTGCACGTAGTTGTCCTTGTTGTTCCTGCGAGGGAAGAACTGATTGAAAATGTAGACTCGGAATACTGATATGGATAATGTAAAAAAAAATTCAATTCTGAAAAAAAAATATTAGAACCAAATCGACCAGGAATTATAAAGTCTAAAATTTGGTACGTTGAATTGCTCATTTGAAACAGCTTTCCCATTGGCGAAACCACAAGAATTTCAATATTCCCCTTCACTTGCTTCCATCCTCATTCGGAGTGGACGCCATTTCTTTTATTAGTATACATCTTCTTTTGCAGAAAACCGCAGCCGGCTTTTGTTCGCCATGATTGAACCTTACTTTTCTAAAACATTAAGAACCCAAAACAAGTATAACCGCCAACCGATTCGGTACACGTTATGGAGCTTCGTTTACCGAACCGAGCCCGGTTAACGCTGATGATCGCTACAGATGCCGTGATTGGTGTTCCGCGCGTCACTAGCCAATAGCCAGGTCCGCTTATTTTTAAGCGTCGAGGGACAAAACGTATCTATTTTTAACGTAACTCGACACGCGACCTAGATGTTTTCTTTCGTCTTTTAAATTATTTGTATATTTCATCTTCGACATCTTCACAATTGTAATCATCAATCATCCATTTAAATGTTATTCCTGAATTTGACAGCTAGTGAGAAGTGCCCGGCAGTGCAACTTTTGGGTACTAGTACGGGAAAGTCTACGGAGTACGGGTGTTTCGTGGTACGGCTCCTAACGCCCCCAATAATTTTTTAGACAACCGTGACCCTCAGTTTCTAGGACACTTTCCAACTCAACTTGAAGCTCACGACACTTAAAATAATGTATCCTCCCTCTTCCTTCATTGTTCAACACATCGCTTGAAAAATATACTTTCATTGAGAGGCTTACTACTTACCGACCTCCTAAATTCCTCCTTTACGTGGAGAAGAGAATTGGCAACTCTTGTGCAATAGAGCGCAAATCACTAAGCACCAGTTAAACGTTGCACGGACAAGAAGCCACGCCCAGAGTGCTGGTAAGGAACGCTTTCCCTTCTCGAGGCGAACTCCTCCTTCATAGTTGTTCCTTACACGATACTTCAATAGTTCCGAGCGAAGGGCGAGCACGCGGTCGATTCAACATACTAAACAGTCGCGAGTGCATCTAACTCGTTACAGAAACTACAAGATTTTTTTGTTTTCTTACTTTTGTTTCGTATCTGTCAGGTTTACGTCTCTGCACGCTTCTGGAGAGTCCAGTCCGTTGGTCATGCGCTCGCCACCCACAATCATTTCCCCATTGAACGTCCACATGACAAACGAAGGCTGTTCGGCGTCCTCGCCTACGCCATTAGCCCTGTACAAATTTCGCGAAACTGGGGGAACGTAGCGGACGGCGAACACCAACATTGACCCGTGATTTCCACTTTAGGGAAGAATCACACACGCCAGCACGCGCATCAACGGAGCACAACATGTATGACAGAAATATTAAAGCAATGAACACCAAATATTCCGCCAACTATGAACAGCACCAAAAACTTCTAAACGGTCCATGATATCGAAATGTGAATTCCGCTCAACAACGAATTGTGGGGCACGTCAAATGTCGTTAAGTAATTGTCCATAGTTGTTATTTTCGGATATCTCTGAATGAACATTGATTAAAGGGATCTAAAGTATGCAATTGTTTATCTTAAAACATAGAAAATAACAATATCGGCGCTAAAGTAATACTACCTCGTATCTTTAAAAAGAGTCGGTTTAAAGTAAGCTTAAGATCAAACCTAATTGATTTATTCTTCCATGTGGTGTAAATATTCACTTATATTATTTTGTACTTGCCTTTTTCAATGAGAAAAGTAACAAAACCTTTTATTATGAGTGAATATCAATTTAAATTAGTTCACTAACAATAGTTCACTTCAGTTCAATAACTATAAATAGAGGTTGAAATTTCTTAATATATGATGTTTAAAAAGTAATTTTTCAAAGTTTACAGGGTAGAGAGTTAAACTGTCTCATAACTTGTGAACAGGGACCAGCTGGGACAAGAGAGAGTAACTAAAGGAAACGGGACAAGAGAGAAACTAAAATAGTTTAGTGCTAAAAATAAAATCATGTAGCAGAAATATCTTTTAGGCCAGAATCATGTAGCAGTGATATCTTTTAGGCCATCTCGTGGCGTAGAGCAAAGTCGCTCGCCTTTCACCAAGGAGATCCGGGTTCGATTCCCGTCGAATCTCATGTGAAATTTGTTCCAACAAAACGAGTTTGGCTGCTTCACGTGGGCTAGTCCAACCCCTGTGAAGTGTCCTAAACCCTACCCCAATCCTTATTCCTTCCCAATTCTGGCCGCTGGGTGGTGACGCAGGAGCGCGTGGTGAGAGGCGCGTACGCGGAGATGCTACCTGGCGGTCCTCTTAACAACTGACCGCGACGAGACGAACAGAAATATCAATAGTAACGGAGGATTACTCCAACAGCGCTCAACACCCAAGAAGGGGTTAAGAGACGCGTTGCGTCGTGAGTTGACGCAACAAATTTAAAAAAAACGCCTGCAAAAAAAAAAAAAAGCACAAACGATAACTTTTAAAATATTAACAATGACAATTATTGTATTCCCTTTTTTATGACCTATGCAATGGATGAAAAAACTACATTTACATTTTAAAAACTAAATAGTCACTCTCTCAAATAAAAAAATAATAACTTATCGACTCATTACTTATTTTCCCAATAATTCCATGATGAAAAACCAAAATTGCATTTTGACATCATAAACCATTTTGATTTTATTCTATCAAGGCTGTGCCTTGAATCCAAATCTTTAAATCCATTTTCTATTAAAATGATGCTAGTGTGGAGTTGTGGATGTAAGCACAGAGACATTAAACAGTATATACAAGTTTTATTTACAAAAATGTACAAATCATTAAATGAAACTGCTCCGTACACACTTTCCGGGATTTCCCGACCGCCAGTCGCGATCGTACCGTCCTATGGACACGCCACATTAACTAGAGAGGCCCTGCCTCGAGTGCACGCTCCTATCGCGCCACTCCACTGACTTTCGTCACCCGCGCAACGCACGCATATGCTCCAGCATTGGCGTGAATTTTGCGCAAAGCGCGAGGTTTCCAAAAACAAAACCCGCCGGCGTGAGCGAGTCGGCTCAATTTATACCCCCCACGTGATCTCCGTTGAGCGTGAGAGGGAGGTTGGCACACTACCACGTGACCGTCGAAGGAACGCCGGCGTCCACCTGGTCTAAAAATATCTGCACCCCGAACGCCGTGGTGCCTAAGCTACTCAGCTCTCAGGTAAGCACCCTCCGCGTCCTCCTCCCACGCAGGGCAGCCAATGTGACACTACACTAGTCTATGGAATGAACTAGAGACTCTTACTCCCTCTTATCCCTCTATTGCTACTACTAAAACCGGTTCGATTTTTCAAATGCCTCTAGGCGCGGACCTAATCCTAGAGGACTTAGCGAGGGGAGAATACTAGCAACGAGTCCCCTTGGACACGAAGCCGACATCTCCAGAGCCTAGGTAAGAAGATTACTAGCAATTGAGCACCAATTGCCGACGTCTTTGCTTACCTAAGAGGTATAGACCTCTACCAGAATCTACATGCTGGGGTTGGCTACTCCCCAACAATTCTGGATTAAAAGCCAGGAGAAAGCGAGAATACTAGCGGCTGCCGACATCTACGCTATCTCCCGAGGGCTCATAGCCCTCACCAGGATCCCTTGGCCGGGGGTGGCTAGGACCCAGCATAGGATCACTGGATTTGGTGGCAATGCAGGCAACTTCGGCTGAGGTGAATCACTGAAAGAGCATATTGAGGTGTTCAAATGACCACCTTCTAGCCCAAGAGCCCTTCGTGTTGACTACTGAATCTCTCAAGGTGAGTTCTCCGACACCCTATCTTTGTGGTTGTCCATCTTTCCCAAGAGGATCCAGTAGGTCATCACGATTTTGAGGGGCAGGCATTGTCTCATCAAGGGTTCATCGACATTAGTATGCAAAGCACCTTATCGCCGACCCTGATATATTGCTGCCCCTCGCCACCTGACTGTTGGTGCGAAATATCTCCTGGCATCAGGTCTTCTGCAGGAGAGTGAAGCCGACGAGAATGCATGGCCCGGTCCTCTGCTCGCGTCGCCGTGTTACTGAAGCCTCCGTGCCTACTATCCTTGTTGCTGAATCATTGATGGCCTAGCAGCATTAACGCAGCTGCTGTATTAATCCTCCGCGGCGAATGCGGTCACATTGCAGAAGTTACATCCAAAGGGAGCGCGGAAGCTTGCAGGTAGCATCAGAAGTCTGGTGATTCTGAAGACCTGCACTGAAACGTATTTCACAGGTAATACGATTAATTGTGTGCATCACAACACTTTTGAACAGCTTTAATTTCTACAAATGTGGAAATTATGAAAGCACATAAGCAAGAAATCGAAGAATATGCACTGCCAGTGTTTTACAAGTAACAGTACAAAAACCAAGAAAGTAATACAACCAAAGACTATGTATTAATATGACAAGGGATATAAATTATTGACTGGATGGAGAATTTGATATTAAAGTTCTACAATGGTAATCACAAAGATGTAGCTATATTTCAGAGAACATCAATTAATAGAAAATCAATATGGCATGCAAAGGTTTATAGAATAACTGGCAAAGGAAAAGCATACTTCACCAGGTGTCAGATTAAAGGATACAAAAATATCTCAGATTGAAACTGAATTTTGGAAAAAGACATAGATAAGATTGGGTAAAATATTAAATGTTTCAACCAACTGAACATTGATGCAATTTTCTGTTAAAAACTAAGAAATAACAGGAACAGGAATATTAAGTATCAATAATAGGTAACATGCTTTTGTACATACAATGAATCCACCTAAAAACTGCCTATGGCCCAGTTCACAATGCTTCACCTGCGAGTTAAGTCCCACAGGGAGCATTCCATCCCCAAAGGCCAAGGGTAGCTCCCAGGCCCACTCAGCCTCATTCTCAATGAGTTTTAGGCTACCCCCTTCCCAATGAGCACCTTCAAGGCTCTTAGGGAATTTTATGGGCATTTGATTCACATTTAGTTTTCTACTTACAGTTACTCCAGCAACAGTATCTGTTCGAACTAGCCATAAACAATTCACATGAATAATTTAACATGCTTCATATCCTTCATAGGCAATTATTATTCTTTTCTCAGCACAAGTCATGAGAAAGTTACTTACAGGGGAATTTTCCAACCCTTCAGCAGATCGCCAAAGCAATGTGGCACCACACAGGTCAATTAACGTACCATCTCGAAGCACATTTGTTTCGTCCTCTACCTGGAACCACACAATAAATAACATAAAGAGATCTGAATTCACAACTCTATGAGTCATTCCAAGTCATATCGGCCACACTATTTCATAAGCATCTTCTTCCTTTACCAATGTTACCTTATTAGCTGAGTCAAGAAAGACCTTTTCACAACATAGCACATAAAATCAGTTTTGAATGGCTCAAGAGAGGCTGACTGAAAAATAATTCCTTGCGTCTCACATGTCACAAAAGAATCAACACTGAAGAACTGTGAAATGAAATTCCACTAATCAGCTTTTCAACAATTTGAAAAAGTATGCAAAAAGTGTCAACATTGAACTGACATAAGTCATTCAAATATCCTATAAACATTTTGATGGCAAATAGAAACTCCGTAAGTCTTCGAAATTAACACTGGTGGACTGAAGAGAAGACAGTTTTGCCTAGAGTTAAAAGTCATCTTGTCCTTGTCCTATCATCAAGTCCTTCTAAAATGCTCCAGCTTGGGTCAATATGCCTTTGCATTTATCAGAAATTTAATTCTGAAAATTATTATGTTGGCAAAGCAAACATATGCCCAAAGCATGGCATCTCTTGCTAAGCATACTACCTTTGCTATAGATGACAAATATAACATAAAATATGTTATTGTTCATATTGTGTCATGTTGTCATGACAAGGTTGCATTTTGTAAACATTTGAAGACTAGTACAATAAATCACTTTCACATATAGTTTTCTATATGCAGAAAAGGTTTTCAATACATTCCCAAGGCTTTCAGTAAAACACTTTGCAAAACAAAGGTAACTATTACACACTAAACCTCTCCTGAGGCTATTCAAACTAAAAATTTTATCTGCTACTAAACAGGGCTCATTTCACAAAGCTGCATATTAAGTTTGCATTTATATGTTTGCACTTACACATTAAGTTTGCAAAGTATACTCTCATCAAAGTTAAACTTGGAAAATTATGAAACATGAAAAAATGATAAAATTATATTTCAATGTAAGACTTTGAAAGCATCTTAAGCAAATATTAAACACTTTGTTAAACTATACCAGTGAAATCTGAAACAATCATTTTACGCAAGTATTTCTTAAAAATATACTACTACAAAGAAAAAATTAACAAGTAAGGGTTTTACTAGAAATGTAAAAAACTACGAATTGATTTGAACTGTCAGGATCCCAACATAACACATTGCTGTAACTTTAATGCCTTTTAATGTTCTCATATCCAATGTCAAAATGACAAGTCAAAATATAATGAATTGGAGCAAAATCATTTAAATGTACCGGCAAAGATTTTTTTAAAAAAAGCAGGCAAGTACAAAAGTGCACTACATTTTACCCAAGTATTTCTCCACATATGGCAATTTAGTACATAAAAAATTTCTTTTAAATATGTAGGGTAATTATATAGACAGTATCACATTCATATTTTTGATGAAAATCAATTGTGTTAAAGTGACCTACTGTTATTACTAATGATCACCACAGCAAATCTCTCAAAAATTTTCATTATCTCAATGAAAATATTGTTATAACTCTCACATCAAGCTTCAATATGTAATAACTATTGTGCCAAGTCATGGCCTTTAGGTTATCACATTTGTCTCCTTGTAATTTCTTCATTGCTGTTCAGTAACTTTTCTTCCTGTTAATCCAATATTTTCAATAACCATCACTTCATTTAAACTGCTTCACTGCATTACAGTTTCTTATCAACCTATTGTTCCAGACACGCAAAAAGATCTTCACAATTGCTAACCATAAGATAACAAATTACACCTTTGAGAGTTTCTTTGTGGTGATACATGGTTTACAACCTGTAAAATGTACTTGCAATATAAATATGAAACTGTTACTGTAATAAATACCCCACACTTCTTAGTTTTCTGTTCTGATTCATGGTGACAGATTTCATTCGAGTGAACTTGTGTCAATCACTTCACCACCCACAGAGAAAGCACGTTTTCTCCTATATCACCTCACTCATTACAGAAATTGAACAAAAAATTAAGGAAATCATTTTCAGAACAATTTAGCTCAACAGTAACATAAAACTTTTATTTTCATAACAGAAGAAACATTGGTAAAAGAGGAAGAGTACACACACAAATTTCACACGTAATAAATGACAAGGAATGCCTCAGTAGCAAATACTATTATAACCCTGGAGAAAAACTCGTTCACATCAACAGCCATGTATCAATCGCAATACCACACATACACACACATACAACCTCCTTTCAAGGGGGGGGCGTGAGCAGAGCGCTGTACAGCACAAAATGGGGCTCACCACTTCACCCTTCTGTTGAGCAGAACGTGATTGGCGTAATGAGAAAATACCGCCTCCTACAGACACCTCACGCCAAAGGCCTGGCTGAGCCTCACCACCACAGAAGGCACCTCTTGGATGCCAAATTAACACTCCATTAGTCGTTAAACCATCAATCTCACGGCCCTCCTGCCACTTTGTTGCTTTCTCCTAAAAACAAAGCATCATGACACCATGTACGATGTAACTTTCTTCTTCTGCCACGCCAGAACAATAAATATGTGACCTCTGTAAGACATGATGACAGATCAGCAAACCCTATTGATCAAGGAATTTTAAAAGCCATCTGAAAATGCAGAACATACAGCACAACAATCTACAAAACAACAAACGGTTATTAAAATTTCAGTTCAGTAGAATGGTAGACGAGTTCAGAAAACAATTAACCACAAATTAAATTCACTGTTACCAAAGCAAATAGTAAAAAAGGAATGATGTGGCAGCTTCGGGAGATTCAATTTTTTTGCTATTGTCATTCGATTGCATACCTCAAAACAAACCACCTATGATTTAAAACCAACACCTTCGAAAATCTGAACAGAACCCCCTTCTTACATTGACAATTCAGATTCTGCAGGGAAAAACAGAAACAGTACAAAGTTGATTTCGATTAATTGGGACCGGAGCTTTTCAAGATTATCAAATTGCACAGATTTTCAAAATGAACTAATAAATGTCCAGTAGTCATCTTTATCATAAAAACTTATTAAAATCATTCAGAATTAACTTTGATTGTTACTGAAGTAGACTGGATGAATTATCATCTGTATTATTTCAGTAGTATACATACCTTTTGCAGCTCTCACTGATCTTTATTAATGAGGTCTCTAAAGAAAGACAATTTCACAGACGTGACGAATTACACTGACTTTAAAAATATGAAGGATTTGTTTAAAAAAAAAAAAACATCTAAATATTCATGTCAAATGCAACCTAAAACTCTATCGATTACATCATAAAATAACTCCTAAACGAAGCATTTTAGGGTCTCAAAAAGTAAAATTTTTAAGCCAAAGGCCTCATAGAAATGTTCCTCATTCTGTAATCTACAGCAAGAAATATTCTTGGAGATTCTATTAAATGTTTGCTGGTTTGGTGCTTAGCAATACTACCAATACCACCTATATGGTCATGGAGGAATACAGAATATATTCCTCCATGACCTATATTTCAGCCCTTGGTGCTGCTGGCCATCTTGGTGACGTCACACTTAGAAGGTTTTGATTCCGCCATCTTATATTTACGCTTTCTATGTACACCATGGTTTGGGCAGACTGACAGGTTTTATTTTGATAATTATTAACTCAAGATTCACTTTCGCAGCAACAACAAAAATTTCTATTAATAGTTGCTTGTTACCAATGAAGACTGTTTCTTAAGCGTGCAGTTCAATCATTCATTTAACGTTTTGCCATGGTCTTACATGTGTGGTGTACCTAAATGTGGAAGGAACTACGTTGGAAACAGATCATATGTTCTCGTTTCAGTTTCACAATACCCTTAGGAAAAATTAGGTGCGAGAGTTCTCGCATAGGTATGCTAGTGAAAATATAATTCAGTAGAGTTTTTGAATATGCCCCTTTGCTCTCACAAATTCCCAAATTTAAATGATTTGTTTTGGTTTTCTCAAAGAACAGTAAAAACTGTGTGTTGTGTATGGGAGAAGCACAATCTATACACTTTTTCTTAAGTACCAGAATCTCTTCCCTATTTTTAAACATAAATAGTTGCAAGATGAATAAAAGTACCAACAAGGTAAGGTTAGCCACATTCAAAAACTAGAGCTCCCCAGTTATAGAAAACTTATTTGCATCAATAAACAAACTACAGTTTAGAGTTTTTGATATTGTTAACAATATAGTAACCCATACCCCAGGCTCTATTCCTACAACTAGCAAAAGGAGAGCTCAACAAAATGTGCACATTGTGAAGCTACATTTATATCCAGAAACAAAACAAGAGGGCATTTCAGTATTTTGCCCAATGGATTAAGGAAACTGGACGAAAACCTGATTGTCATGGGGACTGACCCACAAGCTGAAGAACATTACTTGTTATAGGTATATTAAATCGGTTTAAAATTATAAAATAAAAATGTAAACTAATGCACTATGCAGGATGAGTCACTTTAGCACCTCCTGTAACTTTTGAACGGTTGAAGATATTGAAATGCAGTTTTCATGGAAGTGCATGAGAGAATAGGGCTAACTGATACGTGTATTTATTTCTATTTTATCACTTGTATTTTACGAGATATTTGAGGTAACTTTGTTTTTTCAAATGAAACTATACATATTTGTTCAGTCTATCATAAAGAGCGTAAAAAGACTAATCCAATGATATACATATTGTCATATGTTAGATAAGGATTTTTTTCAGAAATTTTGATTCTTTTGCGACCAGTTCCTAATGG
The DNA here is from genome assembly GCA_011170035.1 of Teleogryllus occipitalis. NCBI lineage: Eukaryota > Metazoa > Arthropoda > Insecta > Orthoptera > Gryllidae > Teleogryllus > Teleogryllus occipitalis. The sequence continues at coordinate 8,937 of BLKR01010661.1, read as the reverse complement.
ATATTTTGAATACAGACCGCCACAGAAGGTCACGCAGCGCTCCACCAGCAAGCGCGCGCTCGAGAAAGGAAGGGATCTTAGAATTTTCAGATACAAAACGTATCCCAAATATTCACAAAACTGTTGTAGTTTTTTCCCTGAACTCTGCTTTCCATCCTTCCCAATTTCCAGATTTTTTTTAAGAAATGGAAGGATTAAAAAATGAGGATTTATTGTAAGTATGTATTGTAATAAAATTGTTTATTACTTCAACTCCAGTTAATGGGGTTTTATATCATAGGATATTAATGGGATCTTGAAACAAAACATAATAATAAACACAGACTAAGAATAAGATAAAGAATATTGCAAATTCTGAGCAAACAATAATAATAAGCATAGAATAATAACACAGGGATAGAAATATCCATTAAGATAATAATTAATCACTAAAATAAAAATATATTCCCAAAATATAGTAAACAATAGTAAATAAAGGTAATCACTAGAGACGGACAAAACTGCATTCAGTCTCTCGTATCTCATCCGACCTGTGAATCATTCTCGCTGGCCGAAGAAGGGAGAAGGGTCGTGGAGGGGGAAGCGCCCAGCCAAGGCCAAGGGAGTACCACTGACGAAGGAGATTCTCTTTCTCTGCGCATGGCAACGAGACAACGAGATTCTCGTATCACGTAGGGACAGAGTATTCTTCTAAGCAGTCCAAGCCGGCCGAAGTTCGGAAGAGACTCATGATGATAATAACTGCTTAGTGTAGAGCAACGATTTCTTCCTAATTAATTGATTTAAAATAAATACCATTTAGCATAATAATGGAAAGTTTCCTTTTACTTTCATAATATTGGAGTATTACATATAGTCGTACACAATAACAGTAATAAATAAATTAATTAATAAAAAATAAAAGGAGATGGCTCACAGCAACAACTGTATTAAAGTGTATTCTTATTATTGTAAATGTTTGGTGTTACGGTGTTTACGTTTTGCATACTTTGTATGTAAATGAAAACCACACAGAATTTAAACTTCGTAAAAATTGAATTATGAAATAATAATTATTGATTCCTTTGAAGAGAACCTTTTTTTAGTGTCCTTCGTCGAGCTATCTCCCATCTGATCTGAGAGATGACCTAAGCCTATCTTTGTATTTCGCATGTGGAGAGGCTGTCAATGTATGCGCCGCGCCGTAGGCGTAGGACCGTTTCTTCCCTCACCAACCCCTCCTACGGTGAACCGAGGAAGCTTCGACACCTCGATATGATAGGAGAGTTCAGAATATTTGGGGCATGTTTTGTATCTTGAAATGCTAAGATCCCTTCCCTTCCCCGAGTGCGCGCTTGCTGGTGGAGCGCTGTGTGACCTTCTGTGGCGGTCTGTTAAATTCAAAATATCCGTTAGGAACTGGTCGCAAAAGAATCAAAATTTCTCCAAAAAATCCTTATCTAACATATAACAATATGTATATCATTGGATTCGTCTTTTTACGCTCTTTATGATAGACTGAAAAAATTTGTATAGTTCCATTTGAAAAAACAAAGTTACCTCAAATATCTCTTAAAATACAAGTGATAAAATCGAAATAAATACACGTATCAGTTAGCCCTATTTTCTCATGCACTTCCGTGAAAACTGCATTTCAATATCTTCAACCGTTCAAAAGTTCCAGGAGGTGCTAAAGTTACGTGACTCACCCTGTATATAATTTTTAATATAAATATTATTTTTCTTTATGATTGACAGTATGGCCTCTAATTGTGTAGAAACAGTAACACAGCAGAAGAAATTTTACCTTGTACTTAAACTTGTATGTCAATTTGTATTGTTTATTGTCATATGGCAATGTGCTGTACAGTAACGTATTATAAGTAGATTTCTTGTAGTGATTTGATGAAACCAAAACATGATGAATGTAATTTCAACAATGTGTGCTGCGATTATAAACATCAATATTGCTTTACTATACATGTTCCCATCATAAATTAAGTCAGTTTTGACAAAAACTACAAATTTGGGAATAACTAGGCAAGGCAATGGTAAGATTCTGTAATTTAATTAGACATACCAAAAACCATGGTTCGTGGAAAAAGTGAAGGTGTCCAATCTGTAGATTCAGGGAAATTTCTACTGGATCCATTTTACATATAGGCTTATATTGTTGCCAATAAGTTTTTATTTGAACTATAAAAATATAAAATTTAAATTGTCTATTTTTCTATCTTATTCTGTATCTAAGTACGATAAAATTTTCTGCAATCAATAGTTTTGATAAAAGTAGTAAGTCTTGTCGATGCTTTTAAATAAATATGTACATGCACTTCAGGTGCCTTGGTGCCTTCGTTTTTGCCCTAATCAAATTTGGATTATTGGTGGTGAGGAACTTTGATGTCAGAATCATTGATGCTTTACTGTAACTGAATATTTTTTTCATTTCACATATTACATTGAAATGCTTTAAAATGCCATTTAAATGAAGTTGACAAGTTGGAGGTTTCAGAGATATGAAGGCAACAAGAACACAAGGATTTACTCTGTTGATGCCAAGTCTATATAAGTTTTACATGTCCGGTAGTGGTCATAGATACTCGTTTTTGCCTAGGTGGGTAAAACTGAATGTGAAAAACTTTCACACATCCAAGGCTTGTGTGGATTCCCTAAAGCTTCAACAACAATATGTAATTAGGAGAAAAATATATATACAGACAATATTTCAAAAGTAGCAGTTTTGTGTTGGTATCAAAAGTGGTACAGTAATTCGGCAAAAACCATTGTGTTGGAGGCTTCTGAGGTGTGCAATCAATGTATTTGTACAATGAACATATTGGTTAACTTACATAAAATTGATATCTGAAGCCTGCCAAGTCATTCTTCTCCCATTGCCCACTACTTTATATAATTGTTTATGTAAAATGTAGACACAGAAAAAGTTTTTTTAGGAATGATGTTTTCTAAATAACAAAATGAGTAGAACGAAAGGCTATAATTAAGTTGTAATTGCTGGATATTAAATTTGGAAAGCAAAAATGTCAAGATGCATAAAAGTGAACACTCAATTTGGGCACCTATCAATAGAGGAAGCCTTTGGTTTACAAGAATACACAAAAATAAACAAAAGATCTTACACTGATAGAGGACAATGTGAATAATTTCCATTCTAGGAAAGACTGATTACTTTTAACTCAAATATTTAGACAATTATTACCTTAAAACACACGTTTCTTTACCCTAAGCCAGCCAATATGTCATAATAGTTCCTAAGTTTAAGAAAACGAATGTTTACATCTTTTCATATGACTGGCAGCATCAGTGACAACATGCTCAGAATTAAATTATGCCATGCTATAAAATATTTCATGCTGTTAACTTTTCTGCAAGATAGTTTTGAAAAGTAACCAAAAAAACAGAGAAGTAAATCAGACTACATGCAGCACAATCATATGCCCAGTTGCTTTACCAAAGTGATCGTCTCCAATTCTTTACAGTAACCTTATATCACACACATTTCACAACTTTACATTTTCTCCAAAATCTTCCCCTGCAATTTCAGAGAAAAAAAACTGGATTTCAAATCTTCACTGAATGCTCTTCTACAACTTCCCCACAATGCCTCTTTCTGTTCAATTTTAAGCATGTGTAATCCCATACATCTGGTCCCTGGGTTTTCACGGAAGCACATTAGTGCTGCCAAATCTGAGCAGAAATATGCACTTTCTAATTTAAAAAGTATGGAGATTGGTATGGATTTTGCATAAAATACAAATATTTTACGGAAAATGTAAGAAAAAAAATTTAACCTCTCAGTCCTACAAGTGTTAATAACTATTTAGTAAGTTTTCAAGCAGGATTTTTTTTCTACACATACAAATTGCCAAAACTGATCTCGGGTGCAAACTTTAACCCATTAAGTTAAGTATCAATCATTTATTGTTCAAATTAATATCCAACAGTTACGTCATCTCTCTTCTTGATCTTCAAGACTGTCCAGAATCCATTAGCTTAATAACATAGAAAACTAAAAACAATTAGTTTGTAGTGTCAATGATTAATGTTAGTAAACATGATTTCTAGAGCTTACAGTACATGATAAATTTTCACTCTAGATTTTTCTAAAAGAAACAGGAAATGCCATGAATACAAAATCAGTTCCAAATCTCTTTCATACACCTATCGACATGCAATGTAAATCCCCCTTACAAAATGACAGAACAAGATACATCTAGAACTGTTCAGGGTCTTCACATTTAGAAAGGTGATGGTTGTGCACATCAGATGAAGTGTTATTTTCAAAACTACGACATAAAAGATTTAAGGTACTCAATCAGGGCACCCTGAGGGAATGGATTACAAAAACACAAAAATGCCTATTTCAAATCTCACTGAATCACCATTTTTCTTCATATAATATCTACAAAGATTCATTAAATACATCTATATGGCACTAAAAAAACATGGACAAACAGAAAACAACCATGCCTGAATGACCATTTTATTATGACTACTATTATGCAGCCAACCCCCTATAAAGGAGAAATATAAAAGATGCAGAAAGATAAAGGAGAAATAACTTGTAAGATAAAAATAAGGTAAATCAATTTCAAGTTCATTTAATCTAAGTAACAAAATTCAGGAATCTATGTGAACTAAGTATCTGTAAGTAGAGCTGTCAGTCCAATTTTGATAGCTGACAAATCATAACAATCTCATTATTATTATTTAAACTGAAGTTCTCCCAAAACTGACTATTTCTACACGGTTAACAAAGTTATTCTGATAAAGTGAGATATCTGAAATCATCTGCATTCAATCATGCATCTAGATATTTGCAGAGTCACAACATTACATTCACACAAGAAAATGCAATTCAAAATTTACAAGCCTACTTCCACAATAAATATCAAGGAAGAGAATTAAATAGGGAATGAAGCTCCAAATTTCAGAATGGACTTCTAATGTCAATTTAGCACAACATACCCTTCAACCAGCAGTTTGTTACATCAAATAGTGGACTACAAAAGAGGAAAAAAGATCCTAAGTAACTAACTAATTAATTAAACAAATCTTTAACATTCAAGACAGCACACATTTCCATGTCAAAATCCAAAAAGCAAAACACAACATACACAAATAAAAATTGCATTGCACATTATGAGCAAGGATACAAATTAACCTTCAAATTCAGAATTCTTGCTGAGTACATATTTCATAGCATATTATAAATAAAATATTAAAAAACTTTTCAAATAAATTTAACCAATCTTTGACCAAATTTGACAAAAAAATGTTTTTACAAGAAGAAATGTACTTCTGAAAGCATTTCCTTTTGTTTTCTATTTTAAGAAATTATTTATTCACGTAGTTAATTTTTAATTTATTCATTAAGGTTGTACACACTTCAAGGATATTAGCAACCCTACCACAGTTGAAATAGTCTATTTTTAAAACACTCAAGGATATTAGCAACCCCACCACAGTTGAAATAGTCTATTTTTAAAACACAATACTTCCTACAATATAACATTTTATTATTTTACTTTACTTTGTATTATTTTACTTTTTAAAATAAAACAGTTATTTTATCCAATTCTGAGGTGGCTGAACAATTTATTTAATTGTAATTGGAAAAATGAACCAAGTTACAAATGTTCAACAAAGATTTATTGAAATATAATTGTTTATTAGAAATTATATAATTATGATAAAACAAATATTATATATGAGTTCAGAACAGAAGAGAGATGGACACATTAGGAAGCCCACAGCATCATTTCAAGATATAGAAAAGCATTAAAGATAGATATCTAAAATAATTCTCCTTAAATATAAATTAAGAAATTAACTGGATGACAATATTGAGTATTACAGTAATTCAATATTATTCATATTGAGCAAAACAGTAATTCTCAACAAAGAGGAGGCAAATACACATGACACAAGTATTCAAAGAGATTATCTATTTTGTTCCTTAAAAGAAAAAGAGAAAGGAGATACAATCAGTTGACTTCAAGCCCTCGCAGAAATATGGAGTCCTTCAGGTTACTTGGTTATTGTTGCCCTCTTTGAAGAGAAACAAAGTTTTAATAGAAAAAGTGGTAAGACAAGAAAAAAATAGTTTTAATAGAAAAAGTGGTAAGACAAGAAAAAATAAATAAGTTGGTCTATTATAAAAGAAATTGTATTGACAGTAAAAAAAAAAAGCATCAATCAATTTCAAAGTTCTTCACACCTTCTTCAAGGGTCTTCCTTCTTTATCCAAAATTTCTAACTCGGCTAACAAATCTCATCATGTAATACCAAAAATATCTGGAGGTAACAAAAGACTAGAACATCAAATCTATTTCAATGTGAAGGCCAAAACACACTTTATAAAGTAAATCACATACTTGGTTGAACAATTAATAATAGACAATTTTCCCAGAAGTACTAAAAAATTTTATTTGATTTTTAGATGAAAATTTGATTTTTAAATGAAAATTTGATTTTTAAATGAAAATTTGATTTTTAAATGAAAATTTGATTTCTTCATGAAAATTTGATTTTTAGATGAAAATTTGATTTTTTGATGAAAATTTGATTTTTAGATGAAAATTTGATTTTTAGATGAAAATTTGATTTTTAGATGTACTTTACATGAAGCCTTCACTTTTTCAAACTTTTCTCAAAAATGGCTCCAAATTTTATAATTAAAATTCGGCCTTGAATAGCACAAAATATTCTTAAAACAATGCCACAGGTCTCAGTTTTGTTCAAACCCCCTAATTTTTCAAAAATTGCATAGTGCTCAAATTTTTTTCGGTGCATTCCTACAACCACAATACTGAAGATAAAGCTTTTATTCATTAATAAAATCTGTTGTTGAAAGATATATCTTGAAATAAGGTCATGTATTTACAATTTTTGGAAATGTGAGTTACATTTTGCATAATTATTAATTTATACTATTTTCGCTTAATTTTACATAAAATGTAGGCGATTTTCAAACTATCATTTTTTCAAACACAGCTCCAAATTTTACTTTTGAATTTTCTCCTTGTATCAAAGAACAGTAAAAAAATCAGCGTTAGTCCCATTTCTGGCTATTTCTATTTTTTGAAAATTGCTTCGTAATATTAGTCTATTTTTCACTTGGAGACCTTAATTCGCTGCTCAATAAAGAATACAGAGTAAGACTCAAGTTGATGTTTATAAGGTTAGGTTTTCTTTCTAACTTGCCCACCCCCTTCCAAGACACGTTTTGCACAAAACGTGCGACGTTTATGCAAAACATGGTACAATAATATCCCACTTAACCTGGAATTAATGTTTTCCTGACATTTACATCCTTTTTAACAGGTACCCAATGTAAAATTGTTTCCACATTTACTTTCAAAATTAAAGTTTCCTGGCTTTTACACTTTTCCTCCTGCCCATACAAACACTAAGAGGTAAGGATAGCTAATATGTGTACCATTTTCCATGATTTCCACAATTTTTTCTTGGTCATATGAAAAGTGATTTTACTGTACATCTATTTCAGGTAAATTTGAATTGATAAGTAAACTAATTCAACTATCTTTTTTTCACCTTCCAGAATTTCTTATACAACATGATTGCTCAGCATTTTCAAACAGGAAGAATAGGTGCTCAAAAAGCCTGATAATTTCCAAGGAATTGATCAATGTTTTTTCAGTGTTAATATTACTTGCTAATATTACTGTTGATGCCTTAATATTAGAAAGATCACATACATTGAGTAATGTACACTTACCCCTAAAAATATATTTCGAGATGAATCAAAGCCAGCAGCATAAATGCGAGCAACTTTAGGATTAGAGCGATCTGCAAGTATTCGACATGCAAATCGTGAGATCGTACTTTGGAGAACTTTATTATCACCACTTTTATCACCAGGAATGGTGTCCATCACAACAAAGTCTATAGGAGATTCTGAAGATCGACCGATCTGGAAACAACAAATCAAAATTAACTCTCATTACATTTTACATGGTTTAATTCACTACTGAAAATATGTGAATACCCAAATACCTTGTAATCTTAATCATAATATGTTAATAGAACTGCTTTGTTTTCATGGAACAGAAATTGTTTATCTTGAAATATCAAACTAACGTAAGGCAGTTCCATTTCATTAGTTACAAGCATAGTTTGAAAACATTACTATTTTTCTTATGATAGATGCTGCGCTACTGTTTCTTCATCTATGACAATTTCATTCATGTATGAACCATCTACCCAAAATTCACACACCAAACATGTCTTGCCACACTATATTCATATTCTATCCATGTTTCCTAGACACACTAATTGAAAATGCAAAAGAAATGCATGAAAAAAATGACGTTCCTATCCCATATTAAACAAAAAGAAATGTTACTAACCGTACGTATTTAAGAAAATGCTCACCATGTTTTAAAGACATTAACAACAATTAAAACGAAAAAAATATAGTTTTGTTTCTGTAGTTATTATTACTATGACTACCATTATATTTATCATCACCATCATTATTAATACTATTACTACGTTTTGTTTCTTTTTATTTCATTCCAAATATTACTATTAATATTGTGATTTAAAAATGGAGTCATTAAAATAATTAACTGCAGAACATATTAATGTATTCACTTTCATAGAAATATCAACCTATTAAGAATATGAAATTTAAAAAAAAAATTATGTAATATACACAGAAAATGTCTTCCTTCGCTACTAGCTAAATCATGTAGAAAACAAAACCTCAATTTGTAACAATTGACAATTTTTCATTTAACACACTTCAGAAATTGATTTTACACTCAAGAAATACAGTTTTCCAAACATGCAACTTTGTTGGCACTGAATATTAAAGGCTATTTGAGAAAATGTGTGATCTGTAAAAAGTAACTGAAATTGCAAAAGAAAACTGAACAAAACAACAAATTCAATTAAAACAAAAACTGAATTCAT
>BLKR01010660.1:0-49426 GCA_011170035.1 Teleogryllus occipitalis | reverse complement strand
AGGCTGAGCGAGGGGGCGGAGGGGGGAGGCTGGGGTAGGGGGCGGAGGGGAGAGGCTGAGGGAGGGGGCGGAGAGTGAGGCTGAGGGAGGGGGCGGTGGGAGGAGGCTGAGAGAGGGGGCGGAGGGGGGTGGCTGAGGGAGGGGGCGGGGGGGGGGGGCCGAGTGAGGGGCGGAGGGAGAGATTGAGGGAGGGGCGGAGTGGGGAGGCTGATGGAGGGGGCGGAGGATAGGGCTGGGAGGGAGGGGGCGGAGGCTGAGTGAGAGGGGGAGGTTGAGGGAGGGGGCGGAGGGGGAGGGCTGGAGGGCGGGGGGCGGAGGGGGAGGTGATGAGGGAGGGGGCGGTGAGGGGAGTCAGGGGAGGGGCGGAGGGGGTAGGATGAGGGAGGGGGCGGAGGGGGAGGCTGAGCGAGGGGGCGGAGGGGGAGGCTGGGGGAGGGGGCGGAGGGGGAGGCTGAGCGAGGGGGCGGAGGGGGGAGGCTGGGGTAGGGGGCGGAGGGGAGAGGCTGAGGGAGGGGGCGGAGAGTGAGGCTGAGGGAGGGGGCGGTGGGAGGAGGCTGAGAGAGGGGGCGGAGGGGGGTGGCTGAGGGAGGGGGCGGTGAGGGGAGGCTGAGGGAAGGGGCGGAGGGGGAGGCTGAGGGAGGGGGTGGAGGGAGGTGGCTGAGGGATGGGGCGGGCGCGAAGACGCTGCGCACTCGCGAGCTCTTTTTCGCTCGCGCTCTCTCGCGGATTTTACCTCCTAGAACGAAGGTGACCGGACGTTCCCATGGCCCGGGGAGAGTTCCTGGATTTACAAATCCGCCCCCGGATAAAATCCGTTCCCAGAATGACTTCGAATTTCAATTAAAGTTCCAGAATATATAGTTATAATATAGAATTATTAGAAGACCTCCAATTATTGCTCATATTAGGTATGTTTTACAGACTTTTCAGTGAATCCAGGGACGCTATTTCACTTATGATGGAATAAGGCAGTAGTGTAGGGTACTCAGTCGTTATTTTGAAGATAAAACAATAAACAACTTAAATGTAAATCAAGGTGATTAATACGAAAACTTTATAGGAAACCTCAAAACATTTTCAAATTTTTCTCAAAAATAGTAAGAAGTTTTTATTAAAATTTGTCTTCAGATAGCGTAAATGAATGGTGCAGGTCCAAAGTTTGTTGAAATCTCTGATTTTTCTAAAATTGCAAAAGTGCAATTTTGTGATTTTTCTAAAAAAATGTTTCTCCAAAATCACTCCAAATTATTTCTTTAAATTTTCTTCTCGTATGTATCCAGAAAACTTAAAAAGTATGGGGTTAGTCCCATTTTCAGCGAACTCTCCGTTTTTTCAAAAATTGCAAAATTTTAACATTTCAAATTTATAAAATTGAAGTTAAAGATTTTTGCTTTAGAAAAAGTCTGTTATAAAAAGTACTGTCTTTGAAAAAGATCATGTAGAGTTTTTTGAAGAAACAAGTACTTTTCGCGTTATTTGCGCTTGAAATTAATGCAATTAAAAATTATTTTCGCAAAAAAATGCTCCAACTTTTTTCTTCAAATTCATTCCAGGGAGAGAAGAAGGGAGGCTTAAAATATTGGACCGGTCTCATTTACGTTGCTCTCTGAATTCTCGGAAATTGTAAATTTAGAAATAATGCGAGAATGTATGTGGAACTTGCAGATGAAAAGCAAACTTTCTGATTGAGGATACGCTTTTTTACTAACAAGAAAATGTATGTGCTGGTGTAGCACCACTAGTTTAAAAATATTAGAAATTTATGATTGTACGATAATCTTATGAAATTTGCTTGACATTTGCAAGGTCACAGGAGTACTTTTAAGGGCTAATGAAGGTTGATTCAGCAATAGCATTTCTTCATTTTATGTAATTATTAAAACATTAAAAATATGAAAATGGATGTTCCTTTATTAGAAATTTACAAATACATGATTTAATTCTACCATCCACATTAAAGTTAATATATTTCAGTTACTCTGCATACAGGGACATTGTATAGTGGTACTAACTTTAGGTTTTTGGTTGCATCATTATAACTTAGAAATATTTTTGTTAACTGTTGTCATGTTATGTTACTGAGAAAGATATATATAGAAGCGCAAAACAGAAGCTGAAACATAAATGGATAATAAAAGTTATACTAATGATTGACAATTAAAGATTACTAAGGCCACGGTAAAAGAAAGATTACTTAAAACTTTGAGACGTTACAGAGAAGTCTTCATACTGCCTCTCCTTGTAATTCTGGGGCACAATAAGGAAGTTTTTATTTACGCTGCAAAGTTGATAAAGACTGATAGTACAAAAAGTACCAAAACATATAAATAGTTGTTTCAGGGAGTCAAAATATACCAATGTTTAGTCTTATAGCATCTTTTTAAAACATTTCATTCTTCAACAGAACACAATTCGAAGATAACAGATGCGACATGCTCTTGGCCAGTATCTGAAGCATTCGGCTTCTCAGAAGACAGTTAAAATACATTTCATGGGACAATAAAACAAAAGGATTTCGGGAGAGTGGAGGGAGCTTGTCCATCGACAACATAACACCGATATTAAATGAAAACATCGATGTTAATAAAACATCGACCAATAACCATCTATGTTTATAAAAATAGATGTTTTAAAGCTGGTTTAGTAATCTCAAACATTCAATTTGTCCCCAAGAAAATTTTATTTGACAGTGGCCGAATGTATTCATTTAAAATTAAAATTTAATTCAAAATAAACTCCTCTCCGTGTAAAAAATACGATGAAAGGCGAAGTAAATACAAGATCATTAGAATCCCCTCGGGCGAGGAATAGTATGCTGCATGAAAGTAGTACAAAGAGCGTAATTATTTCATATTTTAACTTTTACAAAATTGTGATTATGAAAATTCTTTATCCATAAATAAAACAAAAAAACGTTAAAACATCGAGCACAAAACGTCGATGTTCAAAAATAATCGGAATCAATATTTCGATGTTTGTGTAAAACATCGATGTTTCTATAAAGACATCGATGTTTCTATAAAAACATTGATGATTCTATAAAAACTTCGATGTTTCTATACAAACATCGATGTTTAAAAGATCGAAGTTTCTGTAAAAACATCGATGTTACTATTAAAACTTCGATATTTCAATACAAACATCGATGTTTAAAATATCGAAGTATCTGTAAAACATCGATGTACTATAAAAACTTCGATGTTTCTATACAAACATCGATGTTTAAAATCGAAGTTTCTGTAAAAACATCGATGTTACTATAAAAACATCGATGTTACTATAAAAACATCGATCTTTCTATACAAACATCGATGTATAAAATATCGAAGTTTCTGTAAAAACATCGATGTTACTATAAAAACATCGATCTTTCTATACAAACATCGATGTTTAAAATATCGAAGTTTCTATAAAAACATCGATGTTTAAAATATCGAAGTTTCTATAAAAACATCGATGTTACTATAAAAATGATGATGTTATTAATGAAATTGATGTTAGTATAAAAACTTGGATGTTTCTATAAAAACATCGATGTTTAATAAAAAATTTTTAGTTCCCAGCATCGCCATCGATGTCGCGTCAGCGCGGCGGCGTCGTGAGGGGCTCCATGACGAGCATGTTGTCCTGGGAGCGGCCGCTGCCCTGCGAGCGGCGGAAGGGCCAGGAGAGGCGCGCGGCGGGCGGGCGGTCGAGGCGCACGTAGCCCTGGCACACGTGCTTGGCGGCGCGCACGGTGCGCCGGCTCAGGCAGCACAGGATGAAGACGGAGAGCGCGCGCAGGAAGTCGAAGGCGGTGGCCAGGATCCAGAAGGTGAACTCCTTCTCGCTCACCTCCAGCTGCAGCAGGTGGCGCTCGGCGAGGCGCGAGCCGCCGGGCCCGTGCCGCACCGGCTCGTTCAGCGCCCACGCGATGATCTCGGCGCTCATCTCGCCCACGCCCGCGCTGATCAGCAGGCGCGCGTACATCAGCGCCTGCCTGCCGACGGACACAATTCATTCATTGACTGTTTTTTTCGTGTTTCCGGGCGCGTCAACTGCTCTGGTCATTAGTCCAGTTAGTGTTGTGAATTTTTTTTCTCGGGAGAAGGCGGTGATCTTCCCCCGCTGGATGGCGAGATCCGGCGCCGACCTACCGTCAGCTACTGGGGTTTCCCTCTAACCAGGACTCTCCCACCAGTAGGGCACCGCCCCAGCCGGGACAAGCTCTAAGCTCCCGACCGATCTCCCGGAATATATGGCAGTGTAGTGCATGTTAGTGTACGTGTGTGTGTAAGGGGAGATGATAGGGCAAGGAATGGGAAGGACAGATCGCGCGTGGTCCGTGGCCCGTTTGGTAGGGTACTACTCCGGAATTCGCCTGGTGTTGATCGGAGAAACCACGGAAAACTACCGATCAGAGCAGTCGGCCGCTATAATTCTCCTCCAGACAGCGACTGAATTTAACCTAGCTGAAAAGCTATTGTCGAAAATCCTGCCGCCGTGGGGAGTAGGAACCTAGGACCTCCCGGTCAGAGGCGCTGCAGTGACATCAGTTGATGCTGCTCTACCGCTCCCGGTGCCGGAAACAAGTTAGTTAGTTAATGCCTTATTTTACGTGGCGAGACTCGGGCCATCAGGCCCGCTCTTCCGTCTAACCTCGCAAATTCCGCCACGCTCCTTTCACCATCTAGCGGAGAAAGAAAGTATTATTGGGCGACGAAACTGGTTACTTGAATTTAGCTCAGAGGCTTCTTTTAGGCTTGAGGATCTTTTACATGCAGTAAATCTACTAACATGGGACAGCCGGCTTTACTTCCCCTCCGAACCTTCCCTTCACTTCCCCTCCGAAGGAAGACGTACGAAGGATTTTTTCGCCCTTAAAGATCCACGGTTTCGATCGGGCTTGAACCTGCCAACTTGCACTGAAAAAAAGGATACCATAATTCCCAACAAGATTTCAATAGTTACACAAAACCTTCGTATGCGAAACAGAGACCTTGGTGCTTTACTCCCTTTCCTAATTACAACAACATCTAAGATTGCTGACCTTGATAGACCAACCTTGATGGACCAACCGGCCTGTGATTTCTGAGAGGTTGATGTTGCTTCATAAACCGACCTGTCGGCCTTATCAAGCCTAATCATGTTGCAAAGCACTAGGTGGCCAAAACAACCAGGTAAATTTTGTCATGATTAATTAGCGTATTGAAGAAAATATACATTGAAAAACATTCAACATCTGTTAAACACACACACACACACATATGTCTGTATATATATATATATATATATATATATATATATATATATATATATATATATATATATATATATATATATACAGTGGATCCACTCTGAACCAAAGTTTTGTACCTCAATAAAGTAGTGTGGAAATGATATCCGCTCGAACATTTTAAAATCGTTCAAATGCTTTGCGCTGAAAATCAACGCTCCACGGCTCGGTTCCGCTCGACTATTTTCGCATACTTCCGTGGCTCCGCATTCGCTGCCCCGAGACACAAGTCCTGATATCAGCCGAGGGTGCTACTAATATTGCAATAAATCAGTGCAACATTTTCAGTCGACAACGCTGGCATACGCCAGTGTATGTATAGGCGACGTCCGTGAAACATCATTCCAACATATTCCAGAGCATCTACTAGGACAACATCAACTAGAACAGCGATTACCTCAACCCCCATCACATCAGCCTCACATGTTAAGTGGAGCAACATGACAATGTTAACGATCAACTAAATAAGGTCAGTACCTATCTTCTGGCTGTCGGCACTGCGAGTACTTCAAAGTGCAACGGCAATAGCAGTGCAAGTGCTGATCCAATTTTCCAAGTGCCTAGTGGAAAACTAGGGCATAGTGATCCAAATTTAAACGCGCTACCAAACAAAAAAACTCGTGTATAGCTATTCTCAAGAAAATGGTGTACCCACTAGAAACAGATTAAACCTTCAATGGACCTGCAAGAAAGTGAATCTTATTCCGTACCCCGAAACACCACCGTTTCTGAAAACTCTGAGAATATTAAAATCCCTCCCATCCATATTAATATTATCGAAAACATTTTAGAACTAAACAATTAAATTAAAACCCACATCATTAACTAATTTACCTTAACCTACAATAATAGAAAAGCTATTAATTATATATATATATATATATATATATATATATATATATATATATATATATATATAATAAGCAATTAAATATTTTCTAAGCACTAATAAACAGTTCCACACCTACAACGGACCAACTACCAAAAAGTTCTCTGTGGTCTTAAAAACATTCATCGGTCTATTTCTCAAGAGGAAATATATCAAGATCTTAAAACTACACATTCCTCCATCATTAGTGTCACCAGATTACATAAAAACAATTAGCCAATTCCAATGGTAGCCTCTGAATATTCAGAAGTGCAGAATATTGAAATCATTCATAAAACAAATGAAATATGTAATCTAAAAGTAAAAAACTGAAAGAAGACGGAAAGTAAGAGGACTAATACAGTGTCTCCAATGTTTGGACTTCGAACATTCGGGAAACTACTGTAACCATCTAATTTCTTGTATTTCTTGTGCAGAGAATCATTTTTTTAGTTTATTTATTGTCGCATCAACAGCGATGGTCATTAGCGACAATTAAATAATACATTTGGTTTTAATTACAATAATATCAACTATATTAACAGAAATTGACATGGTTTCTAAATTATTGACAATAGTTAATACCTATTATAAATCTGAAAATATTTGAATGTTTTTGCAAAAATTAAGAATTTTTTCTTAGTATTTAGGGGATTCCAAAATTAAGGCAAATGAGTCATCCTGCAGAATTTGTTGTTTAAGAGTGTTGTAATGAGGACAGTGGTTAATTACATGGTTTAAATTAAGAAGAGTGGAGTTGTCACAGTGGTTGCAGGTGAGAGGAGGGCTTTTGTTAAATAAGTGGATATGACTCAATTTGCAATGTCCAGTTCGGATTCTAGATATTGCTACTTGTTCCTTTCTATTTAATTCAGAACTTGTTTTTAAATTGAAGAAATTTCCTATTTGTTTATGGAGTTCACTGGCTTTGAGCATGGACCACTTGCTGTTCCATCTGTCTTTCATTAAGATTTCAACATGTTTCCAGATATCATTGAATGTACAGGAGGTTTTAATAATTCCGTTGCTGTTTTCTTCGGTCGCCGATTCAATCACAAGATTTGCAGTTTCACTTCCTAGGACTTCATTGTCTTCAGGAACGAATTTGATCACAACAGACTTTCCTGCTTTGACAATATGGTGGTGCAATTCATGTATGATGATTACCATTTCGAGGTTATGAATATTATTGTTGATGTTCTGGATGGCTGGAATAGAGCTACAGAAAATGATAATTTTTTTATAGTTCAACTGTTTGATCAATTTGAAGGCTGTCATGAGAGAACAGATTTCTGCACTAGTAAGGCTGGCGTAGGGAAGTAGCTGTAGTTTAATTGTAGTATCTTGGGTAACAACGGAGGCATGTACTTCACTGCTGTTTTTAAAACCACTGGTGAATATGTGGTAACCTTCATTATCGGAATTGTTGATATCAAATTGTATACCCGAGAGCGTCCAGGGTGGGATGTTGTAGTTCCTTTTCTTTTCAATGGGAGGTTGGTGTACTTGCAACTCCTCAAAAATGTTCCTTACTTTCGCATGCAAAGGTATGTAGCGAGGATGGTAATCACATTGAGGAAATTTAGGGTTGTAGCCTTTGTAGATAATAGGGTTCGTCGACGAAGCAGCTTTGAGAGCATATTTTAATGTTAAATATTCTCTGCGATGTGAAAGGTTAGGTTCGCAGAGAATCATTATTCGGTCTCCTGACCTCGAAATGACGACCCTTCAAAATGTAGAAGCTGCGGTGGGGCGCACAGAGATGAAATCGGAACATCAGAATGCTCATATTAAAAAAATGGAAAATAAATAAGAAATTCCACCAAACATCACAAAACCTGAAAACTAACCATCCATCTCCTCCCCCAAATACCACTCACCATTTACCCAACTTACTTAACATATCCCATAAAAAACTTCACCTATGTGCCAGCAACTAACCAGCACCCCAAAATCGCCACCCGAAACCAATCAGGTAGCTACTCCCATAACAATCTCCCCCATAATAACTCATCTTAATACAGTTTCTTAAATTCTCCATTCGTGCACAATATCATTAACTCCATATCCACACACTCAAATAATATCATAAACTCTATTATACCAGACATTGTTCAAAATATTCATAGCCTTCTATATTAGCACCGCCCACGGCACTCCTTGAATTTAATTTCAAAATTCAAAATTTATTGCTTGTTTATCCTTGAAAATAGATTTTATTACATGGGAGTTTTTTGTTTTTTTTTCTCCCTTTCAAAATTTCAAAATTTAAGTAGTATATGACTTAGTGTAGGGATTACAGAATTTTGAAAATGTGCACACAATTCACTTTTCCCCATAGCACGTCATACGCAGTTTTTAACTGTTTTTTTGACGTAAAATAAATAAATAAAAAAAAATCACTCATTAACTCTAATGAGTTGGAAAGCATGTAGCATCAGCAATAAAAAAACAGAACTTCAATATTGTTTACAAACCAACAATGTTGACATTGCTTGCATCACTGAGTCTCGCTTAAAATCTTCATCTCCGTTTTATTTTCCAGGATACAAAGTAGTCAGACAAGATAAAACACACTCGCCAGGCGGCGGCGTTCTCACATTAATTAAAAACATTACTCCACTTCAACAAAGAAACTCAATGCCTGTCACTGGATTTGAACAGCAATTACCCTCCCCTGCATAAATCTAACAATAATTGTAGCGTATAAACTACCCAATCTAAAGACTAATTTCACCAACGTAAGTAACTTAATCATATCCCAGTCACCCGCTATACCCTTAGGTGACCTCAATGCGAAACATACCTCCTAGGGGTGCCGCCGAACCTCAACTACACAATTACATTCGTACTAACAGATTAAGATTAACCCCCCCCCCCCAGAACCCACATACTATCGTCGAGACCCAAACAAGTTGCCTGATATTCTAGATATAGGAATCACCCACATGAAATAGCAGCTTTACTCAACTTCTCACATTGAGCTCGACTCGGACCACATACTGGTCATTATCTCATATCAGGTTCTCTCCCCCACCTCGTCCAAATCAGTTCTTAAAACGCAATAATTCGCTTAATATCGCAAAGACCTAAATTAAAAATCTTAAGCACTTCGACTGAAATAGATCAGACAATAATAAACTTAAACACTCTAATAACTAAAATTGTAAACACACTAAAACCCTAAAATCTCACCATACTACATAAAATCAAACCCCTTAAACTGACCACAGGTTTAATTAAAATAATTCGAATCAAAAATAAAACAAAATGGCTATGGCTAGCTCTTAGAGTGCTCAGTCTCAAATCAGAACTAAATCTTTTAACAAACATCTTCAGAAAAGACATAGCAAATTTTAAGCAGAACAAATATAATAATCTAATACAATCTTTAAAAATCCATGACAATTCTCTTTGGAATTTTACTAAAAGGATACTAAGAAAAAATATTATTCCCTTTTTAATTACCCGCAATGGCCCCAAAAAAAATTACAAGTGAAAAAACTGAAGTTTTAGCCGTTAATTTTGTTGAGATAAGCATCCCCAACATCTCCCCTCCCTTTCCAGGTGGTTCCCAAATTAAAAACTATGCCAACTCCCCTAATTACAACATACCTCAAAAAATTAAATACACATTTTCTCAGAAAATTATCAACATCATTAAAATGCTTCCAAATAAAAAAGCACCCGGTCACGACAATATTAATAACATCATTTTAAAAAACTTACCCCAAACCATTATCGCCTATATCACCAATATTTTCAACTCATCCTTAAGAATAGGATATTATTCTTTAACCTGAAACCACTTTCTAATCCTTCCCATCCCCAAACCGAACGAAAATCACAGCAACTCAGATAACTATAGGCCCATTACTCTCCCCCATCATTAGATTAGATTTTAGATTTTATTGTTAATTCTGCAATTAAGTAGGCCGGCGGCGCTAGCCGAATGCGTTTACTACGCTCCGTGAAGTCACGAAAGTTAAGCGCATTCGAGACTCGCGGGTTCGTGGTTGGATGACCAGCCTGGAACCCCGGGATCTAACGCCGTCGAGCCCCTGGCCGAAGGGATAAAAGGCACTGACTGACTGCGACGTGACGAGACTTGACAAATATAAAAAAGTAAAAAGCACATTAATGAAGGATTACTCCCCAGTGCAAAGCGCTCAACGCCGCTTAAGGGGCTTGGAGAGGCGTTGCGTCAAGGTGAAGACGCAACAAATTAAAAAAAAAAAGTAACTTGGTGGCTAACTTAGCAAAACATTCGAAAAAACTCATTCTTGCAAGAGTAAATAATTACCTGAACAAAATAAATCTCATATCTACCTATCAGTTTGGCTTCACCAATAATATCCACAGCGCACCAGCTTCTACGGATCACTGAATACCTTCATTTATCATTAAAAAGAAAAATCACTCAATAGCAGTATTCATCGCATCACGAAAGCCTTCGATCGAGTCAGGCAGAAAGGGCAAAAAATTCACTATCATCAATTGGAATCACAGTATACCTCTTCAAAATCATTAAATGCTTCCTCACAAACAAAACGTTTGCAGTAGTAATAGATAACCTTATCTCAAACCCACGCCCCAAAAGAGTAGGACTCCCACAAGGATACCACCTCTCCCCACTACTATTCAACCCCTACGCAGCGGACATTTCTACCACCAGATTAAATCAAATAGTCCAATTTGCGGATGACACGGCAATCTACATTTCTCATCCACCATTAAACTTCATAGCAAATGAAACCCAAATACATCTTCATTCATTAGAACGTTGGTCCTCAAAATGGAAGATAAAAATCAATACCACAAAATCAGCCGCTAAAATATTTACATTCAAACCATACTCTCCTCCCATCGAACTAAGAATAAATAATAATATCATTCCATGGACTCCAAACAATAAGGCAATGAAATACCTAGGACTTCATCTGGATACCACCCTCAACTGGAAAACTCACATAGATAAAGTTCAGCAAGCCAAAATCAAAATTCTTCAACTGAAACCGCTCATAAACAAAACTACTAAACGTTTTATATTACTTACAAAAACGCCAAATATGACTTACAAAAATTGCAAGTCATTCAAAACAAATTCTTAAGATCTTACCCAAGCTACCTGATTTATCTCCCACAAGCAACTACACACCGAAAACATCAAACGAATCACTCTCCATATTTCCTTCCTCGACAATAACTTTTTCTCGAACCTTCAATTGATCAACCAAAGCAGAAATCTTAACAGGGAAAATATACAGAACGCCAAACTCGAATAAAAAACAGATATACGTTACATGCATTCTTGGACATTTTCAGCAAAATTGAATAAAAAATTGAGGTACTCTGTGAGTCCCATCGTCAGATGTAGGTTAGTGTTAGTAGTAGGCTAGATTAAGTTAGATTGTAAGCTAGCAAATACAAATACAAAAGTTAAATATAAACTGAACTTTGTAATTTCATCCTAAATATTAATAATTTAAAAACAACGTTCTCTCGCAATGTCAAGAATACACAGAATGCAACTGAAAAAAGGTCTAATAGCAAGCTAGAATGGATGTATTGTTACACTGATAATTTTTAAGTGCAGCAGCCCTTTCCTGCGCAAATAAGCCTGTTATTGAAATAATTTTGTACAGCCAGACGAAAACAGATACCTTCTATTAATAATTTGGTGTGTCAGCGGCTACCCGCAATAAGAGACAGAATATTACAGAAAGAATATGTACTGAAATAACGTGTCAAAGCGAGGCCAAATTCAGACATTATACCACTGAAAATATTGTGCTAATCAGCATTTCTCTGATTTGTAAAGAACGCACAGACTGTTACTAAATAATTTCCTAAAGCAGTCAAAAGAAGATGCCATTCTACTGAAAAGTGTGATTACGCATGCCCCGACCTTCGTTAAATAAACATACTATAAAAAATCTTTCTATTAAAATGAGATGGGACACTGTTCCGGCACTCTGGTTGGTTTGCAAATAGTCGTCGATTCTCAATTGTCAATTTAGGCAATCCGCTTGATGTTTTACACGCTTTAGAATTTGCAGTGAACCCTACAATTGTCACTCCACATTAAAATCTCTACGCGCATATTAGCTGTGACACCGCGCCAGCGCGCTGATTGGCTTGTAAGTTAATATAGAAATCCTTATCATTGCTGAAAATTTAGGCGAATAGTTGTACATCTATTTATCAACGACTATTAACAGTGTGTGTATTATTGGTGTTTACTAAATTGAGGAATATCATCGATTTCACATTCCATGCAATTTGTAATTCATGTTCTGAGTAGCAGAAAAGCAATAATGAGAATAATTGGGAGAAGAATATGTAAAAAAGACGCAGGAGAAGAAGAAATAGAGGAGGAAATAACGAAAGAAAAGAAAAAGAAAGAGAATAAATAAAGAAAGAAGAGGAGAAGAAAGTGAAAGAGACACAAACAAACAGAAGAAATGTTTAATCAATACTGTTAATGTGGCGCTTTGATGCTACAGGCCACTAAATCTAATAATAATTTTCTACGCATCAGCGCTTGCCAGAATTGAAAGAATATACAACTTATTAACGCGCCAATGCGAGAAGGAATATAGATGTCGAAATTCTAATAATTTTGATTGATATTTGACGCGATCCGATATTTTTTGGATGTAGCAATCTTCAGGAAGAAATAGAAGTGAAATAATTTAATTGTTAGAACTATTGACAATTACTTTTCAATTTGTTTGTCCTCATTATACTTACTCTGGCACAGTTTTGGAGGATATTGGACGAGTTTTTCTTTCTCCTCCACGCATTGCGGTGATACTACTTTGCAAGTCCTGACATTTCGTCAAAGCGTAAATCAAAAGCACAATGTTCACCAGCAAGATTGCGGTCATCGGTCCATAATAATATAAGAATTTTTCCAATTTGAGATGGGTTGATACATCTGAAAGGATCCATAATTGAGCAGTAACTATTATGACAAAAAAATAAATATTATAATTTTTCAAGATAGTTGTCTACAAAGACAATTTTGTGACACGTGTGTATTAGAGATATGGATTTCACTGTATTTTTTAAGAATTATCATTTTTACTTTCTCGTATACGTACGTATATACGTAGTATAGAGAAAGTTATGTATTGCTGCGGAAATCAATTACGAGATTTCAACGGAAATACACGTTTTGGGGTCCCCTGATACCTCTTATTCGTTATTCACTTATAAATATGACAAGAGTCCAATTTTCAGTGTTAACTCTAAATTTTCCAAAGTATCAAAAGTTTGAATTTTTTTTACAGATTACAGGTTACAGATTTTTCTTCAAATGAAATCTGTTGTCCATAAATAGTTCTTTCATTTATACAGTTATTCATTTCACATACACAGATTTTTTTGAAAATTTTAGTAGTTTTCGTGCAATAGTGCTTGCAATATTTGCAATTAAAAAAATTACAAAAACAAGATTTTCTCAAAAACGGCTCCAAATTTTTTCTTTAAATGTTCGGTAGGATTAATGATAAATGTACCATATACGATGACATTCACGCCATAATGCTCTATTCTTTTGCTTTTTTTAAAAAATTACAAAAATATAATTTTTTGACTTGCCTTTCACGTCGGTAACCTTTACATTAGAGGCAATTCCTTTACATTATTGTATTTATGAGTACATGTGCTTTAAATAATAACGTTTTTCGAACACTCAGTAGTTTTCTGTGAAAACGAGCTCAAAATTTCACATTTTCAGAAACACTCAAACGCCATTTTCTCAAAAATGGCTCCAAATTTTTCTTCAAACCTTTCCAACGGATAGTCATAATTGTATTGTAATATATATCGTAAAAATCATTTTACTGTAGTTTTGTTTTTTTCATCAAAACTTTCATAAATGTAATTTTTTGAAGTATCCCTCACGCCGTTAATACGCACATTTCCATCGACTTGTATATATTACTACATTTGCGAGTGGAAGTGCTTGAAATGAAGTGTTTCGAAAACAATAGATTCCTGTGAAAATAGCTTCAAATTTCGCATTTACAGTAACGCTTAAACGCCATTTTCTTAAAGAACGGCTCTAAATTTTTCAATGAACATTGCCAATTAGAACGAGGTGTTACTCTTCTTTAATATTCTTAAAGCAATATTTCGGTTCTACTAATAGAAAACTGAAAAGTTGAGAAAATTAAAAAAAAATGGCTTGGGGCGGTGATAGATGGCAGCTGGTAAGAGAATGGGGCAAGAGCGTAAAGCCAGTCCACACCAAAGAAATTAGAACACTTTAGTACGAGAAAGTCTGTGCCATTCTGTAGCAGCACTAGTTCATTCTCTTTCATATATGGGCATCGCGATTATTGGGGACTCTTTTCCCCGCATTATTCGGCCGTACCCTTTATAACTCTGAATTTGTATTCTCATATGCAATCATTTATTTCTTGTTAAGATCCAGCTTCACGATTATGTCCTAACGTTGTGCAATACGTAGCTTTTCCTCACGATCAGAAATTCCATTCGCAACGATGTAAGTTTTGTGGGTGACAACGCGTCATGTCATCGGACCACACTTGTTCGTGATGGGTTTGAAGAACATTCTGGACAATTTGAGTGAAAGATTTGGCCACACAGATAGTTCAACACGAATCCTAGCATTTATGTGACATAATTGAGTGGTGAGTTCAAAATTCTACACCGGCAACACTTTCGCAATTATGGTCGGCTGTTGAGGCAGCATATATAGAACGATTTTCCTAAGGATGAGCCAAAGTGACAGTTCGCGAAAACAAGTGAACATCACATGTATTTCACAGAAGTATCCCTCCGCCGCGTTAGCTGTTCAGCCACGCCCCTTCGTAAAGTGCTAATGGCTCCTATGAAAACATCCCTATGCAGAAGTCTTAACAGTTTCGCTAAGGTATATGCACGTACGCAAGTCCGGAAAATATATAAATTTAATTTCGTACGTGGAAAATCACTTAACATGCTCTCACAATCAGTAAAAGAAAACTGCCACGAATGTAAATAGAAAGCTCTCAATTGCAGCTCGCCACACAACAGTACAAAGGCCGGAACCACGTGCATCAGTATGCATTTCGCATTCAAGTATCGATTTTAAAATAAACATATTTATCACACAAAAAGTAAATTTAATGTAATACATGAAGAAAAAAAGAATTTTTACAGAAGAGCACATAACACTGCACTTCCTAATTTCAATTATTTCTCGTGGCGCACTATATTTTTGTCGGACGAGGACATCACAAAAGGAAGAGTCGAAGCCATTTACAAGTTAGCCAACTGCAAACGAACGAATGCGGGAAGGGAGTCTAATGAGCTCAAGGGCACTACAAACACAGAACCTTCAGTTATGTTGCCAGCACTAGCTGTCACTTTGGCTCATCCTTAGGAAAATCGCTCTATATCTACAGGGGACTTCCAACGACTTGTTGCGTCCATGTCACTTCGAGTTGCTGCACTTCGCCGGGTAAAATGGAGATCCCATATTAGGAGGAATTCTACAACTTTGGTCACCTCAGTGTACTTACATGAATGGTTGGTTCTTTTTACGTAATAAAAGTTAAATACAATTTTGAGAAAATCCTGTTTAAGTATTTCTGGAATGGTCAGTATTTGACTGAAAATTACACGAAAACAACTAATATTTTTATTAAACACAGCATGAAATGATTTGAAGATATAACGTTGGTGAATCATCACTAAGTCCATAATATTTACTTCATGTTTTTGCACAAGGTGCTGAATTGAAGTTAAATTTTAAATGAAAGGGACGAAAAATCGTAAAACTTGTCTATCCACTGTTCATGAATAATAATTATTGTTAATAATAATAAAATAATAACTGTTTATGAATAAAAATCACTATTCAAAAAACTACATAACTGTTCATGAATATCTTATTGTATTGCTTTTTACCACTAACATTCTTTAAATTCACATATGAAATACGAAGTTTCTAATTTTTTAATTTCTTCCAAATCATTATAATATTCCAATTTTGTGTTTTTTCACAACACTTAAAACGAAAAGTTTTCGTATGCCACATATACTTTGTTTTATTTTGTTTGCTAACAGTACGTTGTTTTGCTAAGCTGTTAAAATGAACTTTGCTACGTACAGTTATTAGTGAATTTTAGTTTACTTTCTAACTTCTACCATCCATACTTACCATCTTTAAAGAAGCATGTTCTTGTATGGAATACGTGAGCTTGGGGTTTTGAGCTTTCACTGCCTTGCCATGGTTGAAGAACTACCAATAATGTGTGAAGGGCGGGAATAACCCATCCATACACAGAATACCACAAAATATTGCGCAGTTGCGGCATTTTCCCTCCAGATTCCGCATGTCTGAAAAAAAAGTATTGGGAGTTTGAAATGTTTGTGTCTACTAATTAAAACATTTGGCTCAATTTTGTTGTAAACATTCCGTGTTATTCGAGTAGCACTTTTTCAAAATTCAGTACTCACCTTATTTCTATAACTGTATTTATACATATTATGTTTAGCCATATTGCAGATGCCACCATGAAGTAACTGAGAATGTAAGCTATAAGAAAGAAATCATACGGTTAAATTTGAATTTCTTGGTAAATAAAATTACGACAGTAATAAATGATGTATAAAATATTTTGGAAATAACATATTATTGTATGTTAAATATAAAATAGTTTAATTTATACTTATATTATTAGTGTATTTAAATATTTAAATTTACATTTATGGAATTAATAGAATGTTCAAACTTCTTTCAAAACGAATACACTTAAAATAATAATAATAATGACTTTATTTATGTGGCGACACTCGGACCATCAGGCCCGCTCTTCCGCCTAACCACGTAATACATAAATTTATAGATAAAAATTGAAACATTATTCATAGATACAATTAGTAAATATAAATAAAATATAACTTACTGATGTCACTTCGTGTTTTATAGCGCTTTGTTTAGTGTTGTAAATATACAGAATTGTTAAACAGTACTATAAACTGCTAATCTAATACGTAACTTAAGTGAACTCATCAAGATCAGGCCCGCTCTTCCGCCTAACCACGTAATACATACATTTATAGATAAAAATTGAAACATTATTCATAGATACTGTGACATACCAATATGTCACTGAATAAAGGACAATATTTATTATAAATGGCGTCAATTAAAGGGAATAAATTATGTGAATATGCTAGCATAGCAACGGTAAGCGAGCCGTCGTCAAGGTCAACATATTCATGCAGTGACAATCGCGGAGACGGCTAGTTAATTCTATATAGAATTCTGGGATTGGCCGAAAAAGCAGTGACAGTCGTGAAGACGGCTAGTTCGTTTTGCAAGAAATTTAGAGATTGGCTAGGTACGAAAGTACATCAAATGTTATCTGCAAATAAACAATCGAATTTATAAACCGAGCTTTGCAGGGCTGAAAGAATACGAGAGACATTCATTCTGACTGTTGTTAAACAGTACTATAAGCTGCTAATCTAATACGTAACTTAAGTGAACCAACCTAAAGTGTTGCACTGCGAAATGTAGTCGGGCATGAACCAACCGGAGTACCACCAGATGGCGCGCAGGCTGCTGGCCATGAGCAGCGCCACTGCGTGGCAGGCGAGCGCCTGGCCATGCAGGGACTTGCGCAGCTCCGCGCGGATCATGATGCACCCAATGGACAGCAGCAACAACAGCGCAGCCACCGGGCACAGGTGGTGCACGGCGAAGAACGGTTTCAGGTACGCGTCCGAGCGATGGCACACGCCCACCACTTCCGAAACGGAATTTTCCCGGAATCCACTGAAGTGATCCACGCAGACGAATTCGAACATTAAAAAGTTAGAGACGTTCGAATTCAGGAACAGATTTGGATGTAATGAACTATTTATCTTCAAGTAATCGGGCGAAGTTGTGTTAAAGTTTTCTGGTGTGCAGAGAGAGATCACGTTTGGAAGAACGTCTTTCGTTGTATTTCCTGTTGCATGTTTTTTCAACGTTGAATTTTGTAGAGACCAAGGACGTCGATCTGTTATACATTCAAGATTATTGTTACGATTCCTTCGCAATTTCTTGTTTTCAGAGCAGCACTTTTTAGCATGACTCAAGTTTGATGTGCATATCCTTACGAGTCGAGTATCATTTTTATTCTGAATAGTATCTAAACAGTACTGGGTTGCGTCAAATGCTTTTGTAAAAGTACCTCCAGAAATATTCGTGAAGTTTACGTAAAGTGTTAGGCCCTTTAGTGTGTAACGAGAGGTTTCGTTCAAATTCAATAGAAGAAAATTATTAAATTGGCATTGTGAAACTTCGTCGTACTTGATTCTTAAATCGGTCAAGTTGAAAGGTTCTGGAAGTGAACTCACGATATCCAGTTCGTTCTTTGATGCCGTCTCGATGTCCCCAATTGGCGAACGATCATCAGATCTTAAGACGCAGTCTCGCCCGTTGGGATGGAGCTCTTCGTGCTTCAAACAACACTTTTGAATTACATTAAGGCTTCCTGATACCATCTGCAAAGCCCCCAATAAAATGAACATTAATAATTTCATTGTGATGCGGAACGTGACTTCTTTCATTGACTTATGATATCTTTGAAATATGAAGATGTGTATGAAATATGAAGATGTAAAATATATGAAGTTAGAAGATATGTTTATGAAGATTTGTAAATACGAAATACATAAGTCTATTCCTGTCATAAAACGTTTCTTCACTCATTCCGTGCAAATCACCTCTTTGTACCTCCTTAAACGGACCGGGAAAACTAATACATATCTTTTTCTGTTCAAGGTTACAAACGAACTTCACACACTAGCACCGTAAATGACAATACATTGCAATCGGAACACGTTCACTGCCTGAGATCTGTCAAGATCACTGTCGTTATGCATGAAAATGCATCTGGTAGCGACAGCGACTCTGGAGGAACTGGCGTTGAATACTATGGGGAAGCTCGACAACTGTACCAGCCGTATCGTTGCTTCATGTGGTCAGCTCTTGCGATAACACTTCGGAAAAGCATATTTCCTCCTCAAAAGCTTATGCCATTTCTTTATCTCCACTATGTTTGCATTTAAGCTTTAATCTAGTGTTTATAAATAAATCATATTTTAAACCAGGAAACAAAACCAATGAACTTTCAGTTTGAAAATAAAAAAAAACTTTCGTATTCATCATTTTATTTTCGCCGGACCGGTGGCCGGCTAAGGCAGTAGTGTCGTAGTGATTTCGGACCGAAAGGTCGCGGGTTCGAGTCCCGTCTTGGGGGTGGTTGCATTTGTGATCATCCTTTCTCCCCTTATCATCACCATTTCGTTTCATCTTCATAGTTAGCATATCGTTAACTCCAATAGTGGTTGCTAATGATGTTGATGCGACCATAAATAAAAAATGTATTTTCTTACCCATACTTGAAGAACGATTGTAATTGTGCGACGCAAAATCGCAACTTTCGACAGTTATTGCATCTTAATGCCGATTATTAACTCTTATTGCCGAGTTTTGATAAGGAAAATCGATTTACGACGAAATGTCTGATTGTCCGTCTGTCTGACTATGCTCAACGCTAGCGACAAAACTGTTCAGCTGATTTTCTCGAAAAATGGATACTCTTGGATCGATTTAAAGAAATTTGAGGCCTTCTGAGTTTAAAAAGATAATATTTTGATTTGGAGGTTTATATGAAGCGTCAATTACATTTGGTTTTTCATTATGCCTCAATTACGTTTTCAAATTTTTCTCGAAAATGGCTCTAATTTTTTCGAATAGTGTAAGAGATACTCAAAAGTATGGCACAGGTCTCATTTTCGTTGAAATTCCTGAGATGTTGACAATTATAAAAGTTTAAACGTTTTCTCGGCGACTTCCTAAGCTACAATATTGTAAATTTTTTCCTTAATGAAATGTTATTTGAAGTCAGATCTTCATACCATATTATATACAATTTTTCGAAAATATATGTAGTTTTCGCCCGATTTGCGTGAAATTTAGGTATTATTAAACAATTATTTTCTATAGAAACGGCTCCAAATATTTTCTTCAAATTTTCTCTTTGTGTGTACCAAAGAATGGTAAAAAAAGTGACGCTTGTCCCATTTTTGTCTAACTCTCTGCATTTTTTAAAATGACAAAAAGTTAACATTGCAATTCTACAATTTGAAAATAGAAATTTTTGTCATCAATACAATCTGTTTCAAAAACTCTTTAAAAAATGTTAAGTCAAAATTTGTTTAAAAAACGAGTAGTTTTCGCACAATTTCTGCTTGAAGTTAATGCAAATTATAAAAATAAACATTATCTTATAAACACTCCACTTTTTTAAAAACATTTTGTTAAAGAATAGAACAAGAAACGCTTAAAAATTTGTCCAAATCTCATTTTCGTGGAACTATGAAGTTTCGAAAATTGCATCAGAAACAATGTATGTGCTGTTTAAGCACCACTAGTTAAATGTGAAGCAAAATTGAAACATATATGTATGAACCTAGAGATATTTTGCGCTCACAAATTTCTAGTGAGAGAATCAAGTGGTGATATCTGTTTCACGCTTAAGAGAGTAATGTGTCAAAATTACGATGTACGCAAACTTCAAAGCTAATTTAAATACTTATCCAAACTATGATATTCACATTGCTTTAATTGTACGAGTTTGAAAGATAATTATATTGATTTGGTGGAAATGAGAATGCTTTTTTCTTTCATATGTACAAATTTAATTAAACGTTAAAGCCTTTGAGTAGGTTGTAGTTTTGTCAAGTGATTTTATTTTTCAAGGTATTATTTTATCACTCACAATTTTCTGTAAGTCCAAACCTCTGCAATTAAAATACTAATTTCACTTTAGTGTTTATGTTTACATATGTACTGACATGATACTTATTAATATATTCTAATGTAAATTATTTAATCTAATGCCAAATTTAATAATCATGATATTGACTTATTCTTTTTAAATGATGTGAATGAAATAAAAAGGTCACAATGATTATGATATTAATCTTACGAAGTGTACATCACCTAACAAGATAATTTTTAATTATGAGTTGTCCTTACAACAGTGCCTATTAAAAACGCTCTAGCAATATTTTCTCAAAACGTACTCTATTGTTTCTAAAAATTCTCATGTAAAAGTAGTTTCACTCTCCTATCGTATTTCGAAAGTCTCATTTTGATTATGGGTTCAAGCCATTTAGAAAACGTGAAAAAAACATATGTTATTTGCTTCAAAATAATATATAAAATTGTGCAGTAATTTACAGTATTACAGCAAAGAAAAGGAAGATATAGTTGTAATTAAAATATTTTCTAAATTTTGTTCGAAAATATTTTATGTATAGCTAATGAATTTATAGAAAAATATTTTAGATGCGAAAGGATTTAAAGTGAAATATGATTTAGAATATCGTTACAATGCGAACACATTTTATTGAACGTTATCTATTAAAGTCAAAGTTTAAATGTACGATTATCGCTTATAGGTTCCTTTAAAAGCAAGCAGTATATCTCAATTTTTCGTATTAATTAGGTTGGTAATCGTGCTCAGCAAGTGGCATTTGATAACAGCACAAAGGGAGAAGTTGTTAATTTCTTAGCAACACGTTTATACTGTCAGCAAAACCGTAATCTATTGACAGGCAAAGTGTCAATGGCGTAATTTATGTACAGTAGTGTGACGTTGCATCATATTACCTGTAATTTGTTTGTTTTGTCAGCTTATTGTGAACATCTAATCGGAATCAAAATAGTGAATAAATTATCAGTCTTTTTTAAAGAAACGTTTTCTGAATACTTGCATTTTCGCAAGTGGTCCTCCAAATCTAAAAAGGACGCCCAATTTATCTCGCTAACGTACCTCTGAGAAATCTAAACAGCGGACCATTGCTCGTTGAAAAAGAGAAAACAAGAATTATCTTCTTCTTTGGTATCAGTGTGACACAAAATGAGTTTTGTTTATGGAAAAATCGCCGTTTTTTGCCGCAGCATAGCAATACTTTATACAACCTAAGTTGAATGCGAGAAAGAAAAAAATGATATGGAAGACATTTTGCCTTTTGTCCAACCTGTTCATCTTCAATAATTAAGTGCATTTTTACTTCCGATGATTTTGAAGTCATTGGATCATAGAGTGGAAATGACAATATTGATGTTTTTGATAACTAACGAGTAAAGAAAATATGTAATATAAACAGTTTTAATAATTGCATGTACTATTTTCTTAAAATCGTATCCTTCATCCTTTTTAGTGGTATAACTCCAATTAGGTCCTTATATCAGTCTTCAACTGTACATCAAAAAAGGGCCACAAAATGGAAATGAGAATATTGATGTTGATAAGTAAGAACAATTTTGTAAATAGTATTGTTAATTGAAGTTTATACTTTCCAGTCAATCTTGTTTACCATTTCGAATTACAAGTTTAGGACCTTGTAACTATTACCACTGGACGAAATTATGAGTATGATAGTATTTATTCGCCAAATGTTGAAGATATTGTGAAGAACTGAATGGAAATCACAATGTTGATGTTGCTAAGTATCCAAAATTATGCAATTGCAATTTTTAACTGCATTTCATTGTTTCTACTACTGAATTTTATATAACTCTCGTAAAACCTTAAATATCTGGAGCGTAAGAAAAAAGTGTTACTTTACTTGGGCTTTAAGGGATTCATATATAGTGTATATAATGTAAAATGTACTTGTAATGTAAAACTGGGCCCGTAGAAATAAATTATCTGTGTTTGGTGTAAAGAATTTTAAAAGAAATGGATACAATTTTCGTTTTATATAAATTGGAATATAAAGATTAAAATTTTACGTAATCATTGCAAATAATAGAAGACAGGCTGTGCCATTTAGTAGCACCACTCGTTTGAAAATATTCAGCACTAAGGTTCCCTTATTTGGTGAAGTGTACGGTTTCCGCAAAATTAAAATGAACCCAGAAACGAGAGTTATATTTTGTCCTCATTTTATTGCCTTCGATCTGAGGCAATTTTGAATTGCATGTTCGATTCGAGGATTTAAGGATTCAGGATCCGGATGAGCCCCCACATGTGGCGGCTTATCGTTGTTGACCGCGGCCTCCAGGAAGAGCGGTTTCCGGTAAGAATGAGAAATAGCGGTTCAGGAAGTCTTAACAAGTGATCACCAGTTAACATATTCTTTGTATTCTCTACATCGATATGTGTTTTTTCCTTTGAAAGCAAGAACACAATTCTATATAATCGGTGCATAAGAAAATTAACACCCTTATTAAACCCCTAAGGAGATTTATGGGGTTTGTTCCCACTAAACCCATTTAAAATAGCACTTTTTGTGGAGATGTTGTTTTACGTTGAAAACACCTTTTTGCTAAGCCTTTGAAATTAATTTATATATAAATAATGTAAATTTTAGAAATTTTTCTCAGATTTCAAAAGACATAACTTTTTAATACTACTTAAACATATTTGGACGAGCTCATAAAAAGTGATAGTAACAATTACTGGAAACAAAATACCCAACCATAGAAGATTTACAAAATGGGTCAGAACAAAATGAACATTTAAAATCAATGCAATTGTGCAATGCCAATACTGATTCACGACGTGCATAATGTTACCCAATGACGACAGCAAACTGTGGTGATAAAACATAGATTGGTTTTGGTTGATTTTGTGTGTTTTGGGCAATCGACTGAATTTATATTTCCGTATGATTAATATTCTTACTAAGTAAAGTTATTGCATTAATATAATAATTCAAATCATATATAATTTTATTGAATTAATTATATTTTATTGATAAAATAGTATTTGTTTTCAATTTTTGTTTTCAGCCGTGGAATATTTTCTGTAAAGACAATTCATAATTTGGAAATTTTTAGATAATCCGTACTTGGCGATTAGGTAATTTATAAGAAAATTTCGAAGAATTCGTGGTAGTACGATTAATGGTAAAATTGCATGGCTGATTATTACTAACAAATTCTATGTGGATTTACGAGAAATATAAAAACAGGAACCTCCGCGCGAAAATAGCAAAAATAAGTAGACCGAGAGGAGTCTGAGAGCACGAGCGTGGTAAAGAAAGCTGTCGGTGATTTTTATAAAACGTGTTGAAGACAATAAGAACTAATTGTATTTTGTTTTTTCAAGGTGACTAGTTGAAACCCGCCGAAATTTGGCGATAGCAGCGAACGAATTCACAAAAGTGACTGTTTTGTAAACCCAAGAACTTAAATATTTTTTCTTGTCTTCTATCCTCTATAGCTTTTGTCCCAAACATTATAAGGGATAAATTGAGGATAAATTGAAATGTCTTTGGTTTCAATACATTTATT
Source organism: Teleogryllus occipitalis (assembly GCA_011170035.1). Taxonomy (NCBI): domain Eukaryota; kingdom Metazoa; phylum Arthropoda; class Insecta; order Orthoptera; family Gryllidae; genus Teleogryllus; species Teleogryllus occipitalis. The sequence continues at coordinate 24,958 of BLKR01010660.1, read as the reverse complement.
TACAGTAGATACAAATCATTAGTTATATGAATTTTAATTTAAACATTGTCACATAATAATTGTCTTCAGTAAAATACACTTTTAACAATTGATCCGTAAGCGGATCACATCATGAATCATCAGAACATTGTTGTCGAAAAGTATGTAAGAAAGCTTCGTATGGACTTATGTACCTGGTATTTAAAAAAGTAGAGACCTCATCGAGAATAAAATATCAATTTTTTGTTGTAATGTTATGTATTCACAGTCATGGTCTTTGTAAACATAACTAACCTCACACTCAAACTAGCCCGCACCGTGATCCATGTCCCCGCACCATGTGACGAAACGTGCTATCGATTGCAACCCGTAGAACAAAATAGTGAACAAATGACGGCAGATAAGCGTTCTTTCAATTAATTTTACAATTTTATGAAAATTAGTGTTTATACTATAAAACCGATGAAAATAGCAATCTATAAAATATCTGGGGATTATTACCTTTCATTTAAAGAAAAAATCACGAAATTTTGTTTAGTATAAACCTCAAATTGCTTTCTAGGTAAACCCCTCAAAATATTATTTAAAATTGTGATCCTTATTCTCGGTTCTAGAGAATACAGTTTTTGAAATGCGTTGAGGAACAGTTCGCGAGTGAAATTATTTTTTCGTAATACATATCGCTATTTTTAGATTGAGAATTGTGAATTTCATAATGATTCGGACAAACATGCGCTTCTACCAACGGTGTAGAAGTCCCACTTACTAAAACACTGGCAAGACACTGGCCGCTCTCTCCTTCGTGCGCACGTCTTGTCTTTTGTTCTCAGAATATCTCAGATCACTGCCTCGTATAGTGTGACCGCCCAGCCTGGGTAGACTGGAGCGAGTCACATTCACTTTCGTGAAATACGTGAACGCACTTCCTAAGAACAATAAGAAGCCCTGGAGTTTGCACAGATCGACGCAGGCGCAAAGACGGGGGCCTTGGCCCCAGAGGGGTAAACGGAGGGTTAGCGAGGGGAATGGAGGATGACGAATGCAGATCACTCCACGCAACGCCCAACAGAACTCATTTCGATTGCACAGCTGCGTGAAGGAACACTTAACAGTATGTTGTTCTTCGCAAATGCTAGCATTTGGAATTTGGACGAAACCACAGCTCGCAAGAAGCATCGCAAAAGCTCTATTGAGGAAAAGGTAAATTAGTTCATACAAATTTAAGATAGAAGTATAATTTTGTGATTAGATTGTGCTAATGCGAAACTATTATATTTCAGCGTTTTTAATTTTGGACGTAATATTCCACCTTTTTAATTTTGAATCTTAATCGTGAGTGTCATTTCGGATAATATTCTGGGCTTTTCCTGGCAAAACTGCACTAAACTACTTGCCACACTGCGGGTAAATTGAAAACGGCTGTTTCCTGAGGCGTGCTTCAAGGCGAGTCGAATCCAACAGTTTGGGTCCCGTCTTCGGAGGTGATACAGAGAAAGAATAGCCAGTACATCCAAGTAAGGTTGAAGATTTCATTTTTACAATTTTGAAGGAAACTAGACCAGGACTGATTCATAAAGCCATGTGTTTTTTTATAAAAATAGTTTAATGCATAGTTTAATGCATAGTTTAGTGCATAGTTTAATATTTCCAATAGTTGAATATTTAATTACGCAGTCATTAACTTCTTATGTATTCTCTCTGATTTTCATTGAGCAAAAATAACCTTGAGTAATTGAAAGGAAAGACATCTTTGTTTGTAATTTCATTTAATAGGAATTGAAAGAAATTGAAATTGAAGTGGATTATCTTATATCTTGTACAATTTTTCAAGTTTTCGTTTAATTTCAAACTAATGTTTTAAAAATGCATTTTATTCGAGAATCAATCCACTCATCAGACCGTTTAATAAATGAAAGAGAGCTTTTGGCATAATTTAAAAGTGTTAATGTAAATTGTGAGCTTTTGCTAATTTTTAAATGCCAAGGTTATAAAAGAGTTGTGGTAATACAAAAAGTGATTTATTGTACTCTGAAAGTGTTTCTTAAAAATTAGTTGAGTACGTTTTGTGTTCTGTATTTTCTTTTTTTGGATATTTTCAAATTTTCATATGTTTTGTATTTATGCATTTTTCTGATTTTGAAATGTGTATTTTGGTTCAGGAATTCTTGTTATATTCAATTTTTGTAATCTTGTAAGTTTCCCATTGCCCTGAGATTCAAATAGAGAGAATTCTAAATTATTTTAAGCTGATAGAGGTAAATTCAGACCGAGACACAACAGTTTGTCAGCCAATCTTCCTTAAAAAAAAATGATGCCCTCAAGGTCAGTCGGGTGATTGATACGCCGTACACTAAGGGCCAGCCGGGACATTGGTGCTATTGGTTTAAAAAATAGGGTGGTGATTGCAATATCTGTTCCAGCGGTTGTAAATAGGAGGATGAGTACTATGATTTCGGGCGTGCCAACCAGTGATGTCTTTAGAAACTTTGCTGTCTGGGAGACGCCACGTTCTAGGCACTTTCTTCAAATGTCATTATTCCCGGAAGTGCAGTGTATGTTACATCCCGGGCGGTGGCACTTTTACATCCGGCTGAACGTGTGATCCGAAGGCGATCTACACGTCGAGTTCTGCCTGAACAAGCTCTAAACTCCCGACTTGCCGCCTGTCACGTGTGATAATGTCGGAGAATCCACCTTTCAATCACAGTAATCGGCCGCTAGAAATGCTTTCAAGATAGAACTGAATTTAAACATTAAACTCTAGACAATGACGCAACTATATAGCTCGTAGTGTTGAAAATACACATCGTGAAGGTAAACCACGAGGATTCCACCGTCAATGATGCTGCATTGGCATGCCTTTTAGCTAGTTGTTCTTCCTCGACTCTAGTTTCTCCAGCTCTTTTCCTCCAGTGCTCCAACGTGAGGAGAATGACCTCGGAAAGAAAGCTAAAGAAGCAAACGATAATTGAGTACAACTATATCCAATTTTGAACTCAGGAGTATGAGCAAACATAATCTAAAACTGAATATATTTTATTTTACATTTTTGTATCTTTTTCAGACTGACACGCTAGTGAACTAAGATGCATTTAGCTACATGTAAGAGCAGAAACAGGCTGCCTGATATATCAACGCAATTCCAAACCAATTAAAGCTACAAATGTGATATTTGAAATATAGGTACCTTTTACAACGTGTATAAGCAATAAGAGAGGATTTTCCAAAAATTAATACTCTGGAGGGCTTTTGTTTAAAGCAATCCGCAATGCATGTAGGCAATTACTTCAATTTTACACTATTGATAGAATTTGTGCCTTTTCCTTAGTGATCGATTGTAGTTAAAAATACCTGAACAACAGACAGGGTTGCTTAAACTAGTTAATACATATACAATTACATTGAAGTGATTATCCGTTTTTAATTTATTAACGTAACTTCATACATTATAATGTGGGTTAGAAGGAGTAAAAGCACCCAGTGGCGAATCAGCTGCTGACTTGGCTGTCGTTCATCCTCGGAGGCTCTTCTTCCAGGCTGGTGACCACTGTCTCCATAGAGAGCCTCGGGTTCACGGAAGCATCGTTGGCAGGCACGCGTCGACGAAATGGCCGCAGCTGGAACACAATCACGCTGATGGAATTCATCGGAGAGCCAATACTGATCTTAAAACAATTCAGGGAAACCTCAGAACTTCCAATTACTTGACTTCTTCGATTACTTGAGTAGATACATGTTTATCAATCATGAACCTCGATGAGTTTGTACCGGGAGCGGTAGCTCAGTGCACCAACTGATGTCACTGCAGCGCCTCTGACCGGGAGGTCCTAGGTTCCTACTCCCCACGGCGGCAGGTTTTTCGACACTAGCTTTCCAGCTAGGTCGAATTCAGACGCTGTCTGGAGGAGATTTCTAGCGGCCGGCTGCTCTGATCGGTAGTTTTCCGTGGTTTCTCCGATTAACACCAGGCGAATGCCGGAGCGGCACCCTACCAAACGGGCCACGGACCGCGCGCGATCTTTCCTTCCTCTGCCTTGTCCTATCCTCTCCCCCTTACACACACATACACACACACTTACACTAACATGCACTACACTACCATATATTCCGGGAGACCGTACGGGAGCTTAGAGCTTGTCCCGGCTGGGGCGGTGCCCCGCTGGTGGGAGAGTCCTGGTTAGGGGGAAATCCCACTAGCCGACGGTAGGTCGGCGCCGGATCTCGCCATCCAGCGGGGAAAGATCACCGCCATCTCCCGAGAAAAAAAATGCACTACACTAACGGGACTAATGACCAAAGGAGTTGACGCACCCGGAAACACGAAAAAACCAAACCAAACGAAATCAATGAGTTTGCGATAAACAGCTTTTTGGTTTTCCTATTCCAGTCGTCGTCGTTTGTTGAATTGCTTATCTAAACTCCGTGTAATCACTGAAATTAAGCAATTTTAGGCATCGCGGATTTAATGCATAAATAAAATGCATTAAATCGTATAAAATGCGTATAAAATGCATCTGCAACAACTGCGGCAACGCAAACATTTGCAAAATACACACAACGAGCTGCATGAAGGCTGACAGAATTTGGAAGAATTATGAATACGTAATATAATGAGCTTAATTTAGTGTTTAATTCTGTTATATGTAAATTCCATTTAAGGTTTGACTGAATTGAGAGACCTAGAAATTTTGTTACCTTATCAGCTAATTGCATATTGTTCATTTTTAATGGAGCATACGATTGCCGATTTGAAACACAGAATTCCATTGAGACAGTTTTTTTCTTCGTTAACTATTAATATATTACAAAACGAATTTGAAACTTCTGAAATTGTACTATTTTTGTATCTTTTTTGCAAAGAACATTCGTGTCATCGACAAACAGAACTGTTCTTCTATTTTTAATAGACGAGGGCATATCGTTTACGTACAACAGAAAGAGGATTAGTCCTAAGATCGAACCTTGTGGGATCCCATGTTCAATTGACAAATAATTGGAAAGATAAGTAAATAATGTCATTTCTTGCAAGTACGGTATTTCTACTCTTTGAGATCGATGTTTTAAGGTACGAGGTTACCCAATCTAGGGCAATACCACGAATTGCATAAGAAGGTAATTTTGAGAGCAAGACGTTATGGTTAATAACGTCAAAAGCTTTCAAAAGATCTAAAAATATCTGGGTTCTTCATTTTGGTCCTTTGATGAAACGTCTTTAAGAAAAGTAAAAAATGGCAGTTTCCGTAGATTAATTCTGTGTATTAATTAATAATTCCGTGTATTAATACCCATTACGTATGGGTTTATACAGTACTTTTCTTACGATTAATGATAACTATTATAAGTTAAACTTTAATATAGAACGGTAAGAGGGCAGATGGAACGCTTCCTGATGGCTAGCATACTAATAGGTATCCCAGGTTGCTTTGGTTAAACACAAACACAATCCTAATTCAAATGAGCAGTACACGAGTGAAGTTAGGATATCATTTATTAAATGAATATTATCAAAAGTCAGCTTCTGTTGTTATTTCTTACGAGCTCAATAACTGAGACAGCCGTCATAGGGGGCTTCAGTATTTTGATTTACTTCTGAGTTTTGGCAATAGGGGAGAGCATTACTGTCAGCCCTCACATGTCGTCGCGGCTCAATAATATACACAATCGTACATTTTATAGAACGATGACCAATGATTGATTACTTCTCAACAGTAAACTTCTGTGATTGGTCAAACACCTGTACTATAATGAAGCAGTATCGTAATGACTATTATTTCGCAAGGGGCAGCAGCCATCTAATAAGACAATGGGAGTGGAAAAATATATTTTCATTATTCTGTAAGTTAAAATTATTAAGTTAATCACATTATCAATATATTCATGAGTGGGAGAATGTATGTGTAATGCTGATGGATATGGCATGCACTGGTGGATATATTGATGAAGCGTCCTTATGCCTCCTCATTGACGTGGCTTTCATGTAGGGAATCATTACATTCTAATTTAATCAAAGTTTTAAAATCCATCTGTTTCTAAGATTCTCTCTTTCCATACTACCTTGAAAACTCCAACTAAGAGTTGAAACGTTATAAATCAGCATCTGCTTACCACCTATGTCTGTTCCAATCGGTCAGTTTGAAATTATTATAAATATTTTATTGACTCTCGCCAGTCGAGTATACAATCCTAGATGAAGATAGTGGTGAAAGTTCTAAGGCAAGTTATCCCAACCAACACTATTTAACAATGCGTAGAACCACTTACCATCCTCGCTGGCAATCGGCGTATAAATGACACAAGTTGCGCTGGGGCGAATACACGCGTGGAAAGCACGTCAGAGGCAGGCGTCCCCAGAGTCCTCACAGTTCTTTCAAAAGCCGTTTCATCCTCTGCCGCCACAGCCGGTGTTGCAGTTCTCGCTGACGCCTCCGATGTTGTTCTTGACGTCTTCGTCGCCGATGTCTTTTCCGCCAATTCCTCCACCGATTCTGCGTCAGCTGTCCCCTCCACTAACGCTGTTCCTGTTCTTCCTACCTGCGATATTCCCGCCTCCCCGTTCGTGTCCGACGTTCGCGCACCCCTTGCCCCTCCTGTCGCCCCCGTCGCTCCTTGCGCGCCGGAGGGCAGCCATCTTGTCAAGGGCCGCCATCTTGTCCACGCGGCGCGCACTCTGGCCCGCGTCTGGCGCCCGCAGCAGCACACGGCGAAGATGGAGGCGGCGCGCACGAAGTCGAGCGCGTAGGCGACGCAGCGGTACGCGAGCTCGCGCCGCATGAACTCGCTGTACACCAGCACCTTGTCGGTGAGGCGCGAGCCGTCAGCCAGCAGCACGTCCGAGTCCTTGGTCGCCCACGCCGCCACGTCCGCTGCCGTCTCCACCACCCCCATCAGCAGCAGCAGCTTCACGTACAGCACCGCGCTGCCGACAGATAGAACCACCACCTCTGCGATCACAACAACCATCAATACCACTACCTCTGACATCGCTACAATTAACAACAGTATTATTTTTTTTATTTAATAGGTAATTATTACAGACAAATTAGAAAACTTGGTGCAATGTGGCTAGGCCGAAGGCCTTTAAGCCATTACAATACCTACATTCTACCGCGTTCTAACCTTTCGAATTCTGGTATTCACCCCAAATGGTCTCTCCTTCGCATCAAAGCCGTGGAAAAAAGAACATAAGGTACGGCTGAGGAAAAAACCCCTGAAGGGGGAAAAACCTGCCGTCAGAAGCCGAGTACATGCTAATCTATCCGGTTTTTAAACTATTTATTTATTTGGCGCGGGCGTCAGGCATTCTCCTTCCTGTGTTTGGCCTCCTCCGCACCTGAAAACAAACAGCACCACAGAAAATCGTCCGCAACAACGCCTCTGCCCTAACATTTCCGTTTCCTACTTCCCTTCGCCTCCTAATGTGTTTTATTTTAACCGTTTCCTTTTATTTTAATTTAATTTTAATTTATTTAACTTATTTTAATTAATTTAATTTTAATTTATTTAACATATTTTAATTAATTTAATTTTAATTTATTTAACTTATTTTAATTAATTTAATTTTAATAAGTTAATTTATTTATTTTTATTGACTTATTTATCTATTTATACTTAACAATTGACTACAACTTATATTTTTTTTACTGTTTACTAACCTAGCATAACTTACTGACTAACTTAATTATTGTTAGTTTATTGATTTATTATTTATTTCTCTCCAGTCTAGGCTCTGCTCGTACTAACCAGTGCTGTTTTCCCACTCCCTAATTTCAGTTTCTCTAATGGTCCGAACCTTTCCTAGAAATGTTCTTAATTCTTTCATGAAGTTAGATCTTTTATCACCTAGAATGTTTTGGGCGAGCGTTACGTTCCTATGTTGGAAGTAGTAATTTCCCATTCCCATCCATTTTCCTCTCCAAGTTTCGGTCGCATTGCAAGTTAAAAGGATGTGGATCCAGTCTTCCCTATCACCGCAAAGCACACAGATGCCATTACCATTAGAGTCCTTTAATCTACGTTGCATCCACCCCCCGACCCTGAACCAAGCGTATCCCCCTCTTGCGTCCTTTCGCATTGTGTTTACGTAACGTTCGCAACCCCATAACGGACTCGCGTGAATTTGCGCAACTAGCGAACGTTTTTCGGCCGTTGCTGCCAGGATCTCTTGCCTTTTAATATCCGCAAGTCTACCCGAAATCAGCCGTTCTATCTCACGTGTTCCCCTATCTCCCACCATCTCCGGAGAAACGTCTCCCAGACCTGCACGTTCCAGTAGCAGTTTAATTTTATACGACCAGTGGCGTTGGTTGCTTCCCTGTAACTGCACTCGAAAACATATATGTATAAGTGTGTCAGACTGTTCACCTGCTAATTTAATCCAAAGTTTAATGGGTTTCATTTTAAAATCTTTCCAAATTCCTACACTACCGACCTCTCTTAAGACTCCGGCATTTGCTGCGAATCTAGAGACTCCGAGAATTAATTTGAAATAATCTGTTTCGACGCTTTCTAGTCGATCTATCCTATCCACTCCCCAGATTTCTGCCCCATAGTTCATTGATGGGAGAACTAGCGATTTAAACATTGTATCACACACCTTTAAAGGCAATTCCGGAACCCTGCGCACTGCGCAAACGATTTCTTTGAGCGCAATTCTTCCTTTACTGTGCGCCGCCACTATGTGATTATTCCATCCCCCATTCATGGAAAATTTTGCCCCAAGATATGTAAACGTTTTGACCAACAACAGTATTACCACCACCATCACCTTCGCTACACTCCACTGTTACACTCACACACTGTTACACCGGCACTACTTCACTTCTACGTGTAGCTCTACATCTAATGACCACCACTCCATCATTTCTGCCACAACCACCACCACTCTTACCTCCACCCCTTCCTCTACAACCACCCGCACATCACTTCCACTAACAATACCACCATCATCTCCACCCCACGCTCGCCATCCCTCCCTCACCATCACCATCCCATTAGTGCCACTATCAATGCCACCACTATTAATATAACAACCATCTCCACCACCATCGTCGTTGAGGTCATAATTATTGGACATTTTGGCTCACTTTGGACAATGTAATACAGTTATCTCTGCCAAGTAGATTTACGTGATCACAGCACCGTCATCCTCGCGACGAAACCCAGCTGACTTCTTCCCAGAGCCAAATGATGAATTATAAGCAAATAGTTTAGTTTTAAGTGTAATAATTCTAATCAAAATATAGTTCAATGAATGAAGTTGAACACATTACAGTGAAAATAACTTGAAATAATCAGAGTAAATCTTAATAATATACATTTTTGTCGCTTATGTGAGGCGTGCTAGTGAAGTAAGTACCATTTTGAAAATAGTGGTACTACAGAATGTCACAGACTTTCTCGTTGTAAAGATTTCTATTTTCCTTGGTGTGGATTGGCATTAAGGTCCCATCGTCTTGCGAACTGTCATCTATCGCCGCCCTATTACATTTTTTTATATTTTCTCAATTTTTCGGTTTACTCGTAGTGGAAGCGAAATATTTATTTAAGAATATTAAAAAAGAGTAAAACCTCGTCATAGATGGCAATTTTCATTGAAAAATTTGAAGCCGTTTTAAAGAATATTGTGTTTGTTGCTGTAAATGCGAAATTTGAAGCTCTTGTTCATAGAAACTCTTTGAGTTTTCGGAAAACTTCATTTAAAGTCATTCGAAGGACTTTAACTCGCGAATGCAATAGTGTTTAAAAATCGCTGGTAGTGTGCATATTAACGACGTGAAAGGCTTTTTTTTTACTTTCTCGTATACATACGTATATACGGAGTAATAAAATTGAGTTCGAGATTTCAACGGAACTACACATTTTGGAGTCCCCTGATACCGCTAAAGTGTTTTTTTTTGTTGTTTTTTCTCCAAAACGTCCGTCCGTCCGTCTGTCTATGAACACAACTACCAATCAACACGTACGATCTTTTCCAAAAGAAGAAACCCCTGTCCATCTGGCTAGTTGAAGCTTTGAGACTTTGAAAAACATTCTTTAAAATTTGGGGGTACTTTATCCCAGTCATTTTCACAAATTTCCTCAATAACGGCTCCAATTTTTTTCTTTAAATTTCTTGTAAAAATATAATAAAATATGCTTATTGTGGTAACATGGGTCCGATTTACACGCTTAACTCGGAATTTTTGAAAATTGCAAAAGTCTGAATATTTTTTACCGTCTTCCTACAACTACAAAATTAAAGATAGATATTTTTCCTTCAAATGAAATTTGTTGTCTATAAATAGTTCTTTCATAGCTTTTCATAGCTAACATAGCAATATTGCCCGAAAACTACTAAAATATTTTAAAAAATGTACATGACCTTAATGAAAGAATTAAATATGACGAACAAATTTTACTTGAAGGTTAAATCTCTGTTTTCAATTTTGTAGTTGTAAGAAGAAACCAGAAAAATTCAGACTTTTGAAATTTTCAAAAATTCTAAGTTAATCCTGGAAATCGAACCCATGCCACCTTTATAAGTGTACTTTATTCTATTGTTACAAGAAATTTAAAGAAAACATTTGGAGCCGTTTTTGAGAAACTCTTGAAACTTTCCCAGAGACTTCATGTAAAGTTCCCCCAAATTTTACAGAATGTTTTCAGAGTCTCAAAGTCTGACTCGAACCAGATCGACAGGGATTTCTTGAATTACGAAAAAATCCTACATATGGTTTAGGTGGTAGTGGTGTTCGCAGACGGACGGACATTTTGCCGTAAATTATTTTTCGGTATCAAGGATTCCACAAAACAGTGATTCAGGCTACACCACGTGTTTGAGAATTTTTTCTACATTTAGTAACTGAATTTATCCACTTTTTCGTTATCAAGGCCCGACAATGAGTTTTTCTGTCGAAAATCCGTCGTTTTTTCGCGCAGCATTTCATACGTTTCTTTATACTATGTATATTACTCCGTATATACGTACGTATATGAGAGAGGTAAAATATGGCTCAATTTTTGTTTCAAAAAATTTTTTTTGTAAAAGAGCATTTCTGCGTAGTTGCCACAATTATTCTTTTTTTTTATTTATTTACGTCAAAAAACAGTTAAAAACTGCGTATGACGGGCTATGGGGAAAAGTGAATTGTGTGCACATTTTAAAAATTTAAAACCGTTTTCTTTTCGTTTACTATTAATTTGTTATTTCGGAACCAATTTGAAACATCTGATATTGTACTATTTACGGTTTCTTTATTGCAAAGGATGTTCGTATCATCCGCAAAGAGAACCATTCTTCCGTTTCGAATCGTCGAGGGCATATCGTTTACGTAAAGTAGGAACAGAATAGGGCCTAAAATCGATCCTTGAGGAACTCCACATGCAACGGGCAAAGAGTCGGAAAGGTGCGTACGTAATGTTCCATCATTCCAGTAAGGTATTTCAACTTTCTGAGATCGTTGTTTAAGGTACGAACATAAGCAATCTAGAGCAATACCACGGATTCCATATGAAGGTAATTTTGAAAGTAAAATGTCATGATCAATGATGTCAAAAGCTTTTGAGAGATGTAAAAATAATCCAATAGGTGCCTCGTTTTGATCTAATGATGAGGCGACATCTTTAAGAAAAGAAAATATAGCTGTTTCCGTTGATTTTGATTTTCTAAATCCATGTTGGCAATCTGAAAGCGCGTCGTGTTTAGTGAGAAAGGTTTCCATTCGTACGTAAAAAAGTCTCTCTAATATTTTTGAAAAAACTTTCAAATTTTTCAGATCAAATTATTCAGATATTTGTTACAGTGAGATTTCTAGGCTCTCTTTATAGAAAGATGCCGCCAGTGAAGACAGCCACTGCCGAACATAGATTTTTGCAAAAACGGTGCTACGATTTACGGAAACTCGTCAGTAATCACAAAGCATTCTTTTTTTTTTTTTTGTTATTTAAGGTCGCATCAACATCTTAGGTCATCAGCGACCACTATTGCTGTTAACGGTATGGTAACTATGTGGATGAAACGATATGGTGATTGATGATAAGGGGTGAAAGGACGAACACAAATACAACCATGCCCGAGGCGGGACTCGAACCCGCGACCCTTCGGTCCGAGCTCACTACGACACTACTGCCTTAGCGATCTCGGCCACCGGGCCGGCACAAAGCATTCTTATTGTGTCTATTTTCACCAATTTTCTCACTCACTTTTGCAACTAAACTATCATTGACAACAGAAGACCGCCCGTTCCGTACATTGCCAAGAACATTGGCTCGTCTGTCATTGATTTGTCTAACCCTTTCTCACCATTCCATCACTCATTACATATTCACCATAAATCTACAATTTAACGAAGAATTTCAGCCAACATTCTTTTTTTTTGTGTCTAAAAATTGTATTACAGAACGCACTTCACAGTCGGCGGGCTCTGAAATTATCTTCAACATTTTGAACGCTCCCAACAAATGAAAACACAACACGTTCCTGCTGTAATGGTATCGGTGGAAATATCATGAATCAGAGACCCGATTGCGCGTGCTCAAAACTATGACACTACCGCTGCGGTGGGAGTAGAACAAAACTGTACTTACTTTCTGGGCACGCTTCATATTAACTCATTTCTTTGATATATAAAACACTCAAATTATAAAGTTTTATCTTAAAATTTACAGTTGATATAACCCTTAAAATAATGCCGTTCGGGATGGACCGACTTCTACCCCTTCCGTTACTATGAAACTGTTGAAATGTACTGACTTTCTAATTCTTCTCATAAGTCACTCACTCACGTGTCCCATCGCTGGCAGGATTTTCGACGCTAGCTTTATAGCTAGGTTGAATTCAGCCGCGGAGGAGAATTCCGGCTGCTCTGGTCGGTAGTTTTTCGTGGTTTCTCTGAACAACACTAGGCGAATGCCGGAGCAGTACTCTGACAAACGGGCCGTGGACCGCGCGCGATCTTTCCTTCCTCTTTCCTATCGTTCTCTGACCGCTTACTTATACACACACTTACATGCATTTATCAGAAGACTAGTAGGGAGCTGAGAGCTTATCCCGGTGCCCCGCTGGTGGGAAATACCTGGTTGGGGAATATCCCCGCAAGCTGATGTAGGTGGGTGCCAGATCTCGCCAGCCAGCGGGGAAAAGATCACAGCCACCTCACGCGACATAAACATGCACTGCACTTACAGGAATAACGATCTTAGTAATTGACGCGCCTGGAGTCACTAATAAATCAATGAAAACGCACATGTCGCACATTTTAGACATGTTCAAGCCAGCCTCACCTTTGACGCGTGCCCGAAGGTTGGCCGTCTTCCTTTCGATGAAGTATGCTAACATCCTTCCTCATGGCTCGTATTTTCAACGCAGTGTATGCAAACATCGCAATGTTCATTAGGAGAATGATGCACATTGGAGCGTAGTAATAGAAAAGCGTATTCGTTTTCCTTGTCCTGGAGATGGGCCCTGCAAGAGAATAAACTTTGTATGGAGCTACGTTCTTTCAGGACGTTCTCGAAGCTAGGTATCCTGCGATATGAATGCAACAATTAATATTATTAAATATTATTCGACAACAATATATTGTTATCTACAAAATAAAAAAAATGATTCATTTCTTTCAAGAAACGCTAATTTTTTTAAAATTTTATTTAACCAGTTCAGTGGGATGACCACTTTACAGGTGAGTACTTGTTTTAACTATGTACAATAATAGACAGTGGCTGGAAGTTACAAGTAATGCAACTTAGTGTGTAACTGTAAATTTACACACTATCATAACCCATTTTGATCGAGAACATCCCCACTGGGTACCTCCATGATGATTGTTGTTAATTTTGTGAAGAAAACAAGATTGAAAGTGAGAGGTGAGACAAAAATTTCTCTAAGGTATGGGGGACGGAACAGATCTTTTGGGAGACGGGATTTAATTCTTGTAGGGGTAATGCTGTTTTTTCCGAGGTTAAAGTGGCTGGTGCAAGGGGCAGTTTTGAGGTTGCAAAAGAATTTGGATGAGAATAAGGAAATGTAATTTACAATTGCATTTTATGTCTAGTTTTCTATGAAGTTGTTTATTGGTTACAGACCACGGGGCATTGGTGATTGTACGAAGGACTTTATTCTGGAAGGTTTGTAAGGGTTTTGTAACGGAAGATGCGGCACCTCCCCAAATTGAGGCTGCGTAAGTTATTGAGGGTCTTACGACTGATTTGTAAAGAAACAGAGAATTTTCAATTTTTAGAGATGACTTTTTATTAACTAGGAGATATAATGCGAGTAGGGCTCCATAAGTTTTATTCAGTCTGTGCTTAATATGTTTCCATGTAAGACGAGTATTCAAGAGGACGCCTAGATATTTGATTTATTTATTTGAAGGGGTCCATGTAATCGGATAATTATTTACTTTTAAAGGAGGAGGGATATTTGTTCTTCGCAAGGTAAAAAATTTTGTTTCGCATTTTGGTGGGTTTAGCAATAATCCCCATTTTTTGTCCATTCAAAAATTACTAACTTTCTTTAACGTTGAGATTAAAGGCCTGATATATTACCAACCAAACAAAGACTAAAAGAAATTAATAAATAATTTCTTGTCAATAGTTGTTTCCTGTAAAATATTATTAAACAATTAATATTATTATTAAAACTTTGAACTTTAGACTGAATATTTTGTCTCGTCGATCGATTTTTATGAACAGATCCATTACTACATGCTGTGCTTTCATTAGTCTCAATTAATGTCTCGATTCTTAACTGTTAACTACTTAATTTAACACTACTAACACTGTGTCACATACGTAGAAAACCACTGGTCAGTTTCACTTTATAAGTGAGTATTTATGGAGAAAATACATATATTATTATTTAATGGTTAATAATGAAGATAATTATAATATTCAGAATATTAAAACTTATATCCAATTCATACAGCCAAAACTCATTGCGTCCTTAAGATTCGCATAAGAATGTGTAAGAAATAAGAGAGAAAGCGTGTGTAAAATAAAAGTTCCTTTAAAGGTTTTTGAATAGCTAATTTTTAATAGCATCTACATTTTATTACAGGCATTGTGGATTTGGAAGTAGTTGAGGAAATCTTGGAAAAAGGACGTGTGTGTTGCAAATACTAACCTTCTTCAAAGAAACAAGTCTTGGTGTGGTAAAGAGGACCTGAGAACGCGTAATCTGAGAGGGTACTGACTATGACTGTGGTCGCGATAACAGGCAACCCCCACGCGTACAGGCTGTAAAGGCAGAAGGCTCTCAAGCCGCTCCTCTTGCCACCAAATGCGCTTGTAATTCGTAGCATTCGACTGAAACAAAGACGAAATAGTGGTTCAAATTGAAAATTTAACATAATTAGCATACATTATAAAATTAAATAATAACGAACCCAGGCCTTCTGGTTTACGCCCCGCTGCTCTTATCACTAAACTACCGAGACAACCAATACTTTGAACAGTATTCACGAGTGCGATTATCGTTCCTTATATTATAAACACTTTCCCATCACCTTGCTGGATGCACATACGATGGGAGAATATATTCCGAATACGTAAAGTTATCCAGAAGGCCCGGTTCGAATCTCGGTCGAGGGGACCAATTCTTTGAATAATTTAATTATTAAAATATATTGTTACTCAGTAACAAGGTCACAATCTGGATAGCTTTACGTATGCGGAACATATTTTCCGATCGTGAGTGCGTCGCACAAGTTGACGGGAAAGATGAGAATTATATAAAAAATTGATTAATTCTAATTTTTCCTTGGTAAATTTCGCACATTGAAAGATGCGTAATTATTTAGAATAGTATATTTCCAGTATTTGATTTAATAGATTATTTTTGTGAAATGTTATATGTGATATGAAACGCGCCATTTTCCTTGATTGATATTATTACCTGAATCCACGTGCCATATTGATGCAAATGACTTGTAGCCAAAACGCTGCCGCCAGCAAAAAGAAGTTTATTGCAATTGCTGAAATAGAAATGTCTCTTTAATTTGATTTCATTAGTTAAAAAAAAAACATCCCAGAACGTAACGTGTGAGAGTGAAGTATTATCTGGCCACATTTACTTGAGTTACGAAATCCCTACCTCATCCCTTTCCTATTAGTGGTTGAATCAAGAATAAAAGTACCAACAAAGTGTGGTAGGCAATATATGAAAACTATAAATTTTCTCTTCCTAGTCAAATCAGCATAAAACCCATTTGCGACGGTAAACGAATTACAGATTTTATTTTATTGATCAGCTAAGAAAATAGCAACCCACATCCCCTCTCTTCTCCTATCGCAATTAGCAACTAATGGTGCTCCAAGAGCGCATACTTTCTTGCATTATTTCTAAATTTGCAATTTTCGAAAATTCGGAGAGTTCAACGAGAATGAAAACCACGCAATTTAAAGCCTCCCTTCAATATGTGGAAAAAAAATTGACGAAAAAATTGGGAGAGGTTTTTGAGAAAATTATTTTTTTATTAATTCCATAAATTTCAAGTACAAATTACCTGAAAACTACTCGGTGCTTCAAAAAATTGTACATGATTTTTTGAGCTAATTTTGTACAACACATTTTGTTTAAGGCAAAAATCACAATCTTCAATTTTATAGTTTTGAAATGTTAACTTTTTGCAATTTTCGAAATTACGGAGTTTGCCGAAAATAGGACTAGCACCATATTTTTTACCATCCCTTGATATAAATGAAGAGAATGTTTAAAGAAAAAATGAGATAAAATATTTAAAAAAATGACTATAATGGGCAATATTACGCGAAAATTACTCGTATTTTCAAAAAATTTAACATTTAATTTAACATCAAGATCTTATTTAAAGAACATATTTATTAAGGACAAACATCTATATCTCCAATATTGAAGTTATATGAAGACGCCCGCCCAAAAATGGCAGTTTTGCAATTTTCGAAACATCAGGGATTTGGAGAAACCTACACCATTTTCTTAAACGTCCCTTTCGATATATGAAGGCAAAAATTGGATAAAAATTTGAAGATTGTTTATGTAAAGTATCCTCAAAAATCAAAATATCCATTTGAAACTCCCAAAGTCTCGAGTTCGTTCAGAATGATCGGGGAATTGAAGGAAATCGGCTGAACGGTGTAGTTAGGCGCATAAATAAACGTTTTGCCATCAATCGATTTTTTGGAATCAATGACCCACGATACATGGATTATGGCTACACCACTTGTTAGAGGAAGTAATTTCCTAAATTTAGAAACATGATTTATCTACTTTTTCGGTACTAGGGTCCGAAAATTAGAGTTTTTCGAGAATTTGCCGATTTCCGGCACATTATTACAATAGTTTCTCTTCTTACATTTATAAGGGTGAGAAAGTAAGAGATCTCAACAAAAAGTGCGGACAGTGAAGCTACATTTATATCCAAAAACAAAACAATGGACTATCTTAGCATTTTCTCAATGAATCTGCTCAACGCACTTTTAAATGAAAAGTAGTTTTAAGTGTACTTTACGGAGTAGTTTTAAATGAGTTTACGGAGGTTTCATTCCTGTAACATATTCAATGCAATAGGAAATTTATAATTCCATATCTTCATTGCTGCTATCTCTGCAGGCCGTCTGGGAAATTGTAGCGAAATTTTGATTCGCGGTGGGAAGTATTTCCCAACTCTTTCTCATTACCCTCCTTCACGTCAAGCACACCGCGATGAGCACAGCCCAATTCTTCAACACCTGCCCTATACCTGTTTTTTTTAACACGGCATCTGAGGGTATTATCTTCAAGATGGAGTAAGGCACGACTTTTTGCGACTTTCTTAGTCCTGCAAAATGTTGATCATCGCAAAATATGAATCGCCTACGGTCTAATAGCAAGTGCATATGCTTCATTTGAGTCCAAGGCACTGAGCGTGACCACCCACTCTCTTGCCCACTCTCAAAAATCAATTATACTTCGGTAGAGAACGCGGTATATTTACATTCCATCGGCAACACAGGTCTGCGAGAGCTGACATCCTCATACTGATCCTTGTAGTAGGTAGTTGGCGCTTTGTTCGCGCTTATCCACTAATAGTTTTTTCATGTCACCCGGCACAATACAGTAAACTACAGTAAACTACAGTGTAATACAGTGTACACAATACAGTATAGGGATCACAGAATTTTGAATTTTGATGTGCACATAATTCACTTCTCCCCATAGCACGACATACGCAGTTTCAACTGTTTTTTGACGTAAAATAAATAAATAAATAAATAAATAAACTATGACAGTTTCAATTACTGGGTACTTCGTCAATAATCTATTTCCGTAATGTTTTGTGTTTGCACTCTCAGTAAAAGAAAACTGTTCATTTGCTTGGTATTTAAAACGGATGTGCCCAGCGAGTTAAAGTCTTAACGGTAAATTGCATTTATATTAATAATTTCACCGATTTGTTTCCAGAGTTTCGTGGCCATCGTCACAAGGGCTTTATGGGCTCGCAAAATTCTGAATTGATTGTAGGCGACTGACAGGTATTCGCGGTGAGAAGTACTTCCCAATCCTTTCACATTATCCTCCTTCACGTCAAGTACAGCAATGATCTATACCCGATGCAACGGCAATGACTTACCGCTGCTGATGAAGGCTGTATAGCAGAATGTGAATGGGGGGGGGGATACAAGACCACCAAGGAGGTTGCCACTGCTGGAATAACATTCATTTTCTCCGCTATAGGCACAGTTTATTCATTTATATGTGTTCCATTCTGGTCTACACTTTAGGAAGTTCACCGGGAGCGGCACACTGATGTCACTACAGCGCCTCTGACCGGGAGGTCGTAGGTTCCCACTTCCCACGGCGGCAGGATTTTCGACACTAGCTCTTCAGCTAGGTCGAATTCAGTCGCTGTCTGGAGGAGGATTCTAGCAGCCGGCTGCACTGATCGGTAGTTTTCCGTGGTTTCTCCGGATCAACACCAAGCGAATGCCGGAGAAATTACAACAAACGGGGCCACAGACCGCGCGCGATCTGTCCTTCCTCTCCTTGTCCTATCCTCTCCCCTTACACACACACTTCCACTAACATGCACTACACTACCACATATTCCGGGAGACCGGTCGGGAGCTTAGCGCTTGTCCCGGCTGGGGCGGTGCCCCGCTGGTGGGAGAGTCCTGGTTAGGGAGAAATCCCACTAGCCGACAGTAGGTCGGCGCCGGATCTCGCCATCCAGCGGAGGGAAGATCACTGCCATCTCCCGAGAAGAAAACATGCATTACATTAACGGGACTAATGACCGAATCAGTTGACGCCCAGAAACACGAAAAATCAATCAATCAATCAATCAATCAATCAATCAATCCCATGGGATGGCACCGTAGCATGGAAAGGCTCACCTAGCGGTTGGCAGAGCTCCATCCTGAAGGTGTAGGCGGCGTTGCAGGCGTTGGCCGCGAGCAGCGCGCCGGCGTGGCAGGCGAGCGCGCGCCCGTGCGTGGAGGCGCGCGACTGCGCATGCGCCAGCGTGGCCGCCACCGCCGCCGCTAGCAGCGCCGCCGCCGGCACGCTCAGGTACGCGGGCGCCTGCAGCGCCGTGAAGCGCGGCAGCGCGTAGCCGCAGAAGCCTGCGCTCATTCATTTATCGCTTTTATCGTGTTTCCGGGCGCAGTGGCCATTAGTCCCGTTAGTGTTGTGTAGGCTTTTTTTGCTGGAGATGGCGGTGATCTTCTCCCGCTGGATGGCGAGATCCGGCGCCGACCTACCGTCGGCTGGTGGGGTTTCCCCCAAACCAGGACTCTCCCACCAGCGGGGCACCGCCCAAGCCGGGACAAGCTCTAAGCTCCTGACCGGTCTCCCGGAATATGTGGTACTGTAGTGCATGTTAGTGTAAGTGTGTGTGTAAGGGGAGAGAATAAGATAAGGAAGAGGAAGGACAGATCGCGCGCGGTCCGTGGACTACTCCGAGGGTACTGCTCCGGCATTCACCTGGTGTTGATCGGAGAAACCACGGAAAACTACCGATCAGAGCAGCCGGCCGCTAGAATTCTTCTCCAGGCAGCGACTGAATTCGATCTAGTTGAAAAGCTAGTGTTGAAAATCCGGCCCCGTGGGGAGTGTCTAGAACCTCCCGGTCAGAGGCGCTGCAGTGACATCAGTTGATGCACTGAGCTATCGCTTCCGGTGCCTTCGCTCAGGGAGGGCTCTTATTAGCAAATGCCCATGTTGGGAACATTTCGGGAAAGTGTTGTTGATTTGAAATTCAGATGAAAGAATTTATGTCAGGATTATGAATAAGGTAGGTCCTAGGTTCGAGTCCCGACGGCGGCAGAATTTTCGACACTAGCTTTTCAGCTAGGTCGAATTAAGTGGCTGTCTGGAAGAGAATTCTAGCGGCCGGCTGCTCTGATCGGTAGTTTTCCGTGGTTTCTTCGAGCAACACCAGGCCAATGCCGGAGCAGTACCCTAACAAACAGGCCACGGACCGCACGCGATCTTTTCTTCCTCTTCCTTGTTCTATCCTCACCTCTTGCACACACACACACACACACACACACACACACACACACTTAGACTTGCACCCCTTACACACATGACTGAGAACTTGTTCCGGCTGGGGCGATACCCCGCTGGTGGGAGATACCTGGTTGGCGAAAACCTCATAGTCGACGGTAGATCGGCGCCGGATCTCACCATCGAGTAGAGGAAGATCACCGCCACCTCTCGATGAAAATCATGCAATACATTTACGGGACTAATGACCTCAGTAATTGACGCTCCCGGAAGCAGTAATCAATCAATTATGAATAAAAAAATGTTTAGTTGTAGACGTGTTTGTCATCATCAGTCTCTAGCAAGAGTAATAATTTTAAAATGTTAATAATAATAATAATAATAATAATAATAATAATAATAATAATAATAATAATAATAATAGCTGATAGAACCTTTGGGAGTAAGTTTAAATGTTACCAGCTTGTAACATACTTGTAACTTGTAATATGTAACGTTTCGTTCTTTCTTGCCCTACTTCATCACGCTCGTAAAGATTTGTAAAGATATGTAAAGTAAACATTTACATATGTACGCTGAAAGCTTATAACTGTAAAGACATGCACAGTATCCGGATAGAATACCGAAGTCGTGGAATTGGTATTAGGAAATAAAGTTATATGTTAGACTGGAAACAAAAGGGAAAGAAATCATATTGCTTTTGACAGCCCAAAAAACGTGTGTGTCACCGTTGCCAATGTCTCCACCAAATAAACTGAAAGGTTGATTTTTGTACTAAAAATGTTAATTTTAATGGTTTGCGATTAGAAAAAATGGATACGTCACGGGACATAATTCAAAAACCGTCATTTTCAAATTAAGTAATGAAATATGCTTAGAAAATAGTTTATTTTGACTAGTAAACATTTAATAAAGATAATTAACAAGGCAGGTAAGTAGAGTAAAACAATATTTGTTCAAGGACAATGAAGGCATCTTACCTATGCTCCACTGCAAGTCGCCGTTGCCGTCAGCAACCATGCGTCCGTCCAGGCAAGGGTACCGTCCCAGGTAGTTGTTCTCAAAGCTTCCACGTCCCAACAGGAATCTTAACCTGCTCTGCCTCGTCATATTCGACACGTCGAGAGTTCGGAACTGGCCAGGACTACAGAGCGAGTAGCTGTTGTACGCAAACAGTGGATTCGTGTTCAAGTTTCTGATCTCCGTCGATCCGTTCATTGTCATATTTAAGTTTTTTTCGCAACGGGATGTTCGAGCTGTCTCAACCATAAATTGACTTTGTGGACAGCATTTGAATATCTGAGGCAACATCCCATAAGTACACATTCGAATGGCCCAAGGTCCCATCGGTCCACTCGTTGCTTCCAAACAATAGTCAGCTGGTTCAATAATTGTTTCCACATTTGGTATTTTAGAATCATTCACTCTCAATGTGACATTCATTCCTTCGCCAAACACTATTCGCGAGGTGTCGTTGGCTTGTAGGACCAGAAACCTGTCGCAAGAGAAAGTTCCCGCATAGTGCACTGAAAGGTCTCGGTCCATCAGATCGGGTGGGAGCCAATAAAGATCGTGTGGTCTACTTGTTGTCAGTTCTAGAGTGCTTTCGTTGTGAATATTTGATAAGGGATCTACGCGTTTTCCGGTCCGAGACACACAATCTCGTCCGTTTGTATGTAATTCTTCTCCTTTGAAGCAGCATTTCCAAATGTGAGTTCCTTCCGATTTCACTGTCGGGATCAGCTTCAGTATTACTAGTATTACCCACCAATGTATCCTTATACAAAATAGATTTGTTATTTTTGAGTAAAGATCATTTGGCACAGTTGGCTTTAACATTTGTAATATACGCTTTATATCACTGTTTGTTCATTTTAAGAGTTTGTAATGGATATTTTATCTGTAGAAGATGTTCTTCAGTTAGTTTCATTGCGAAAGACGAATCACTTGTCTTCATGGAGTATGATCAATAGAAATAGTATGTGTTTATTTTATGCCGCTAGGCGTATACATTGTGTATTTGAGCTCCGCAACACATTTTTCACACGAATAAGCATATATTCTAAATGTATTAGGCGTAAAAGGCATATGAATACTTCATTATTTCTGTAACAAAAAGAAAATTTACAAAACTCAGCTAAACAACATGAGTTGAAATGGCACGTACCTACTATATATTACGTAAAGATGTAAGTGCATTTAAATAACAATTTATTTCCGATAATGCTTACATAGTGTAATTGAGCCACATATCTTGGCGAAAATGAAACAATATTTTACCATTGTGATACCATTAGTAGTGCACGCCGGAATATTCAAAGCGTAGTTTAGCCCATGTCAGCAGTCAGAAACACGCATGTCGAATTTACGAAACACCTTAAATACATTTAATTTAAGAGCAACACTTTTCTATCTTGGATTCTGGCTTATCTATCTGGGATCTCACGACTACCATCAAACATGCATGCAAAGGCTGGCTGCTTTTCCTGTTCCACATCCTCAGTCTCGCGGGACCGGTTTAAATGGCGGCAACGGTAGCAACGGGCAAGGTCAGCATCACTGCATGAGAATATTGGAATAGAGATTATTTTCCTCGAGATCATGGTTCTTAATTTTGGAATTTGGAAATTGTTGAAACTGTTGTAATGATGTGAACATTAAGTACACATAAAATATTGTTATTTTCATAAAAATGAATCCAGAATGAAATGATTAAATATTTATATAAATGTAACAAGTGAAGGGAGGTTTCGTGCGACGTTTTCCTCTTGGTATAATAATAACAGTAATAATGTTTAAAATTTAGATTCTAGATTAAAATAGTAACGGAGGATAGTGTTGCGAAAGAGTGAATGAAATTGCTAATACGACAAACCAATATGTGAATAAAATTCTTTCTACATTACTTAATAAAGTTCATTAAATTAGGATTTTTAACCATTTAACTATTAGTTCACAAAAGTAATTACTGTCAACTTTCGACACTATATTAGATCTACCAATTAAACAAGTGAGTTTCATTAAATTAAGTTGTTAAAGTATTTGAATTACATTATTTAATAATACCCATTGACATTTCTTATTAAAGGTATTGTTTACTTCGCGAGATACAGTAAGAACTAGCAAACAAAGGCGCGAAAAAGACAAAAAAATAAATAAATACATTTTTCAATAGTGATTTCTAGTTACCGTTCACTGTTTCGATTTCCAAGGAAGAACGCACCGCTTCGTCGACCGGTCTGAGGCGTACGCGGTTTCACACTGCGAGCGCTGGAGTCGCATGGCTCGCTGGCGACCGCGATGGGCCCGGGAAGTGACGCTCCTCCGATTCGGCCTTCACCTGCGCCTGGCACGTGGTGCGTTTAGGCGAGGGAGGTCGCGGTATCACGCGCCTTCTCCATGACCGTTCCTCAAGGCTCGAGCCGGTTTCCACCTTCCATCTGCGTTCCCGCAGGGCCTCAACTAGGTGGCACCGGGAGCGGTAGCTAAGTGCATCAACTGATGCCACTGCAGCGCCTCTGACCGGGAGGTCCTAGGTTCCCACTCCCCACGGCGGCAGGATTTTCGACACTAGCGTTTCAGCTAGGCTGAATTCAGTCGCTGTCTGGAGGAGAATTCTATCGGCCACCTGCTCAGAACGGTAGTTTTCCCTGGTTTCTCCGATCAACACCAGGCGAATGCCGGAGCAGTACCCCACAAACACGAGACACGGACCGTGCGCGATCTTTCCTTCCTCTTCCTTGTCCTATCCTCTCCCCTTACACACACACTTACACTAACATGCACTACACTACCACACATTCCGGGAGACCGGTCGGGAGCTTAGACATTGTCCCGGTTGGGGCGGTGCCCCGCTGGTGGGAGAGTCCTGGTTAGGGGGAAACCCCACTAGCCGACGGTAGGTCGGCGCCGGATCTCGCCATCCGGCGGGGGAAGATCACCGCCATCTCCCGAGAAAAAACATGCACTACACTCACAGGACTAATAACCAAAGCAGTTGACGAGCCCGGGAACACGAAAAAATCAATCAATCAATCAATCAATCAAACTAGGTGGCGGGGAGTCCCTCAGACAGTCGCTGTCCTCTCGATTGACATAATTCTGTCAGACAGTTAATATACTTCTCGTAAACAAACACTGTATTGTATACATATATATTGTTTAAAAATTATATTGTGCCCTGGAGCAACGCAATGGTAAGCGCCATCAAGGTGGTTTTGAAATATCGCGAAAATAAACTTTATCGTTGTCTATGAATCACGTCTTAGAATAATTTTACTTAATGCCAACTTCAATGTATTGAATGTTGCTTTGTCCTTAATTTGATCAAATTTAAGGTGTACATTCTGTTAGATGTGTAAAATATTACATGTGCCTTGTTGAGAAAAGGCGCTTACCATTATCGTGCCCACAAAATATTTAATTAGACAAATCAAGATATATTCATAAATGAATACATTATTAATAAAACACTATATTTTATATATATATATATATATAATTAACAAAAATATCCTTATTGTAGCTCTAAAATAT
>BLKR01010659.1:0-49432 GCA_011170035.1 Teleogryllus occipitalis | reverse complement strand
CTCACTGTGAGAAACTGTACTATCTTTCTCTTTGGGTTATTTAAGGTCGCATCAACATCTTAGGTCATTAGCGACCACTATTGCTGTTAACGGTATGGTAACTATGTGGATGAAACGATATGGTGATTGATGATAAGGGGTGAAAGGACGAACACAAATACAACCATGCCCGAGGCGGGACTCGAACCCGCGACCCTTCGGTACGAGATCACTACGACACTACTGCCTTAGCGATCTCGGCCACCGGGCCGGCTGTACTATCTTTGTTGCACTGCGTACGTGCAAAAACGTGCGTTCTCACACAGGAACGCTGTCGAACGGGATAAACAGTATCCTATGTCCGTCTCCTGGCTCTAAGCTTCCTGCTCACCAAATCGGTACAACCGTTCCTGAGTTATAAATAGTGTAACTAACACGACTATATATAGATATAACGGCGAACGAAAGGTGGCTATCATTATCGCCTTCTGTTATCAGTGCGGCGTTACAACAATGGGTTACAACAGGCAACAATGAACCCTAACATGCGAAATCACGCGAAAACGTGCGTTCTCACACAGGAACGCTGTCGAACGGGATAAACAGTATCCTATGTCCGTCTCCTGGCTCTAAGCTTCCTGCTCACCAATTTTCAGCCAAATCGGTACAGCCGTTCTTGAGTTATAAATAGTGTAACTAACACGACTTTCTTATATATATATATATATATATATATATATATATATATATATATATATATATATATATAATACACACATACTCTTGAGGCATGTGCTTCGAATTGTTCGATAAATGAACCATTTTTTTTCTTAATCGAACTGAAAATTAACATATGAATTCTGATTTTATTAGAATCGATTAAACGCCTACGCGAATCTAGAACACGATAAATAAATTTATTAAGTATGTTTCATATTATCTAACGTTAAATTACAAACATATATTTAATCAAAATAAGATTTTTCTGTGAAACGATTTCTAGTATGTAAAAAAGAGATAAATTCTGGAATTAGAACTAGTTTTTTTGTCTAACACCATAGATTTTGTTCCACAGCGCAGAGTTTCTTAAATTTTGTGTCAAGGAAGCCAATGTAAATGAGGCATATTTGAATGAAATAATTGAATAAGGAAACCTGAGTAAAGATAAATGGGCATGGGGCGGCACTAAGACGAAAAATATGCAAAATCCATGCAAATCCAATTGTAACCTCGAAGAGGCCAAAAAGGAAATAATAAAAAACTAACCTCCATACATACAATGACAAACCACTACGTATTGTTACTGCATATGAAAAATTACTCTGTTTAACGGAGACTGGGGCACATTTATACTCTTCCCTTCATTATTTTTATTATTTATATTTGAAGTATGAGATCCACTTCTGTACTGCAACAGTAAGAAATGAACTTTTATGTGCACACATATAAAAAGCTTTGCTTTATTATCGGTTTATTATCTGTCCCAAGACGCCAACGCTAAAGTAAAGGAATCTGCTCAAAATTGCCGCACCAACAGGGTAGATATCAACACGGCGAGTAGTTTCGAACTCAGCGTATGTAAGTATGAAGCTACAGATACAGTTTGTCTTTCGTATTCAATGACATACAAGGATAGAAATAAATCATTCAATTTCTCTCTTATTCTTTTTTCTCTCCATCTCTTTCGAGACTTCTTACTCAGCACACATATGAGGCGCACATTCTGAATGCCTTCACACATATAACCAATATTTATATTAATATATCCGAGGGCTGGAAGAGTTCGTGCACTACTCTGTTATTTGCGAGTCGATAACACTGCGAATCTTCGCAACCATGCATCAGTGACTGCACACAAAAAACAAATACCACATAAACAAATTTCATGTTTTATTTCAAAACATGATTATTAAAAAAATACGTCCATCTGCTCGTATGCCCGTCTGTCTGTCCGTCCCTCCATCCGTCTGACCGCGAGCTCGTCTGCCGGTCCGGTTATCCGTCCTTCTGCCTGTCACTAGCAGATGCCTTCCAGTTCTTCGTTTGGGGAAAGCGAAAAGTTATTGTACGCGACTCTGTGTGCAGTGGGCGAATTGGCCATTTTATAAATAATCTTATACGTTATAATCTTACTAAAACAATCAAATTGTTAATATGAAACTACTGAAACCAATCGGACGGAAAGAAGAACGTGTCGGTTGTTGAAAGAAGACAGAATCTGACGGTTCTTTCAAAACGTTTTCGTTTAGGTAAGTGTCCGTCTTATGGAAGGTTGAGAAAATTTGACTCTACCTTAAAAACCACTGAACCTAAAGTACAGTAGTTTTGCTATAATTGTTTTAGGAAACAAACTAAAATAAAGCATAATTTATCAATGACAATAGTGCAATAAATAAAATATTAACAGGGAAAATACACGACAAGCGCTTATATTGCATCTTTTTCTGCAATTTTACGTGTTCTCTCTTAAAGATATTTTCACACACTAGCACAGAGCTTTTCTACATTACAATGCGAGCGTTCACTAAATTATGTAATATGCACCTCTTCAGAGAAGAGGGAATACATAAATGTAGCTTCACTATCCGCACGTTTTGTTGAGGTTTTCTTTTGCTTGTAGTGGTAGTAGAGCTTAGGGTAAGTTTCTATTTCATTAGCAATAGAGAAAAATAAAATCTGCAGTTCATTTACCGTTACAAATAAGTTCTCTATAACTAGGAAACTAAAGTATCTAGTTTTTGAAATGTTAATCTTACGTTTATTATTATTATTATTATTATTATTATTATTATTATTATTATTATTATTATTATTGTTGTTGTTATTATTATTTTCATCTTTCAACTATTAATAGTTAAATTATTGGGAAGGGATTCTGAAAGTCTAGAAAGCGTGCGCAGATGATTTTCGTCACATACAGTTTTTTACTGTTTTTGACTAAATAAATAAATAAATAAATAAATACGACTGATAGAATAGGGTGATCACACATCCTTTCCGGAATTCCATTTTAACTTAAGGAAACGTGGTGACTTTTTTGACAATTGAACGGGATGCGGATGATTAACATTAGGTATTCACAGCGACAGGGACAAAATCGCGATTGTTGCGACATTGAAAATCACACGAACGCGTGATAATGTCGCAGCGAAACAGTCGCCGAGTTCCCCAAAGATTCCGTAACAACAGGTTTAAGAGGAAATACTTTTGCAACACTTCGCATTATAACATTCCAAAAAGAATGCCGGATATTTTCAAATAAATATTCCTCTTAGCCAGATAATAATCACTTTACGTTCTCTAAAAACCTTCCCGTGTCCGCGTTTGGTAGGTTTCCGGCTTGTAAAGGTAATTTTCACGTATAAAATGGTTCCGTTCTGAGATTTTGTCCTGGAGATTTCTGTCTTATTGAGTTTCCGTCTTACACAGGTCTTACTGTAATTTTAAGCCTGTTCAAAGCGTCAGATATGCCATCCTATAATAGCTGTTTTGATGATAATTCTGACAATCATAGGGCATTTCGAAAGACATCGTTAAGTATTCTGCACAATCATTTCACTAAGGTGTTATTAAGTTCGTTACACTTATGAGACAAATAAGAGTTAGGGATTTGAATACAAATTCCTTCGTTAAAAACAAAAGTGTCTCGCCGTAAAAGACGGGACAGTCAACATTATGCCAATTAAGATTCTTAGTACGAAACGGGATGAAACGCGGGTAATTTTCACTACAATCAGCAGCTAAAATTGTGTAGTGACTAACTTTAGAACAGTGTATGAAAAACCCATCGAACGCTCCGTAAAGAGCATTCAAATTGCAACCCACACATACATACACTCGCCTTCACGTACTCCCACATTTGCAGTAATATTAGCGGTGTTAATTTCCTTCCGCGTCATTGCATTTTCGCTGCGGTAGGCTGAGGTTGTTTCGCCCGGCTAAACTCCCACCCCCCACTTGCGCCCCGCACCCTGCGCCACGCATCCGCCCCTGCCCCACCCCCGGGAGCGAGCGCCCGCAGACCTCCACGCCCGCAGGGCCCTCTCCCGCGCCCCGGGCTTTGTTCGCACCGCTGCGGTCTCGCACCGCCCCTCCCACGCGCCCCCTCCCACCCACGCACCGTTCCGCTCCAGTTCGGTGTGCGCCCAGCACAATTCCACCCACCCTGGCCTTCGCGTTGCTTTGAAGGCTCTAGGACCGTATATGAAAAAATCATCGAACGCTCAGTAAAGAGCACTCAAATTCCAAACCACCCATACATACACACGTCTCCCACACACTCCCCCAAGTTGCTCGGCGGCGGCGGCCATTGCCCTCCCAAGTGGGGATTTCTGAGAGCGAAGGATATCGGTATTAATTATTTCTTCGCAAGACTCTCCCCAAATAAGTTACTTGGAACGTTGTACAGATTGCTTGGTAAATCTTAAATGACGTCCGCTGTTTAACGCCATCAAATTGGAAACCCTCTTTCGACCCCTTCCACCTCAACCTTAGTTATACTGCGGTTTTCACAGAGCTGCTTTTGAAGTAAATCAGCTGTTATGGTGTAATCCAATAGGAAGGCAAAACGCCACCCCTATGACGTCACTGTAGTAACGTGTAAGGTCCCAATTGGATGGCACTGTAACAACTGATCAAATGTCAAACGCAGCAATGTAAAAATCGCAGTAGAGAGCAGGTGCGAGCCTGCTCGAAGGTCAGTTTGCTACCCGCTACGGTAGACATCGGAGCATTTCTGGCGAGCCACACCCGGCCGTGTTCACCACAAAAATTATTCAAATCATGTTGACCGCAAGAAGCGGCTACTCTGAACTATTCCTAATTAGAGTACTCACAAGTGAAGGTTATCATGTTGCCCGTAACACGCAGCAGTTCAAAACTATGGTAACTAATTATTATTATTATTTTTATTATTATTATTATTATTATTATTATTATTATTATTATTATTATTATTATTATTATTATTATTAAATAATAATATTTATATTTACTACTACTATTATTATTATTATTTATTTTTGTGGTTTGTTGCTCGCGCATAGGCCATATTGAACCACGCTGGACATACACTTGCCCGGGCTCAGTATTATCACGTTGCAAGTCTTGCATGTAACTAATCTTTGTAGGATCAGCATTAGGCTGAATCCGATTTTTATTCCCCAGGGTTGTTAGTCCTGGGGGGATGGAAGATGGAATGATGATGATAATAAAGGATGACACACACACAAATGAACGGCACACACAAACACACCCATGCCCATAGCGGGACTGAAACCCGCAATCCTTCCGGCCGAGATCGCAACGGCATTACTGCCTTGTTGTTGTTGTTGTTGTTGTTGTTGTTGTTGTTGTTGTTGTTATTATTATTTATTGTTGTAACTCTCATTCATCTTTTAACTACTTATCGTTAAAATGTCGGGATAGGATTCTGCTTCTCAAGAGAACGTGCGCAGATAATCTTCTCCCCATACGTCATTACAGTTTTTCCTGTTTTTTAAATAAATCAAAATAAAATCAAACGTTACATAGATTATGACACGCGGTGGCGGTGGATAACGAAGGTAAATACGGGAGCGAAGTTATTAAATTGGGAGCTATTATTTTTCATGACGCAAAATCTAATGAGATTTTTAAAAACTATTAATAGTTAGAAATTTTTGAGTACATTCTCTATATATCGTGAAGAATTAAAATGTAAAATATCCTCCTTTTGATTGAAATTTCCTTTTTTTCCGAAAATGTCCTTCTCTGGGAAAAACTTTTCTGGTAACCCTGGTTCACAGTAGCATTTTACTATCAAAAATTACATCTAAAGCTGTATCCATTTTGAAGATATAAAGTAAGACATCTCGTCTGACGGACAGACGAACAGAAGCACAGGCGGACGGACGTTTTGCCGTCATTCGATTTTTCGGTATCAAGAACTCACAAATCATAGATTCTAACTGCACCATGTGAGTGACTTGCACATGAACTGCACATGAAAAAATGCACATGAACTGACGTAGTACGTCAAAATATATTGTCTAGCAAAAATTATTGTTTGCAGCATTCTTTGAATATTTTCCTTTAGCTCTTCGAGATGCATTACTTTTAGATTTTAAGCGAAGTAATAATTAGAATATTTTTTATTTATTTTGAAATCAACCGTTTTTGTTTCTTAATAATTACATATAGAGTCTTCTGCTAATTATAAACATAAGAGAATCGTCAATTTGAAATTTGGATTCTCCTGTGAAAACGGTTAAAAATAAAACTCTCCATTTCATTCGGCTGTGAATAAAAATTCCCAAATTTCATTTCCATTTCCCAACATTCGTAGTTGTCACGATTCTATTGTTCAGTATCACTAGGCACAATCAGAAAATGTCAATTCCAACTCCCTCGTAAACATTGCTTGATAAATGTTCGAACCCGAGAGATTATTGCGTTGCAACCTAACGAGATCACGATGTCAGCAAAGAATTTCATTCACATCGATTTTGAATTTATATTTACACCTCTTTCTCTTGTATACGATCTTTCAATCAGTTGTTACTGATCGAATATAAGCGTAATTGAATTTAATCTGAACATGTTCTGTGATTCTTTATCTGCTCGAGACCCCAGGTAATTTTTGTTCAGATTGAGTAAATTTGTTAGGTTTGTAAGAAGATAGGTTTGTTAAGAACGTTATTTGCGTTTCTCTTTAAGTTGTTTTATGAAACGATTTGTACATAAGATCAAATTATAAAATTGTAAACACTTAAGAAAATGTATAAAAATAGATTACAATTCACGGGATATTTAACAGCTATGAATGGAACATTTTAAGAATGCCTGGGCTCACGACAAGGACATCTATCGGATACCTTGTGGTTGTGGGGACGTCATAATAAAAAAAATTGAATCCTATAACACCGCGCATTCTTATCTAAAAATCCATATTTCTGGCCGAAGTACAGTTCCTCCTGAAAATTACGTATATTACTCAAGAGTCATGTACATCCTAAATGAACCATGTAAAGAAGTTTAGAATTATCTTAATGCTAGATATTAATTTAGCCGAAGTCGCTAAAGTATTGAAGTTACATCATCATCATCATCATCATCATCATCATTATCACCATCGACATCATCGTCGCCGTCATTGTATGCTCCTTGCCAGGGCGTATTCATGTCTTGCCGCGGTTGGAATCGATTGGAGAGAAATGTCGGTGTAAAGGAATAATTCGTCAATAAAAGTTGCAAAGATGCTACCACATAACACCAACAATGCAAATTCACGTTCAAACTCGACGACAATGATATTGAGCAACGTGAAACAAAATTAATTCGACCACTAATATATTAAGCTTTCTCCATCTCTTCTGTATTGTAGCAAGCGGTGGCAAAAGACTGGAAGACAAGAAGTCCTCACTTCATCAACCAGGACATACGAGGATTTGAAGAAGATTATGATATTGATTTGCTCCGACAACAATTTACACCTATTTCAATATAATGATTATTTTCTCATTGTCAATCTATGTGTAATTCAGAGGCAGAGAAACCCAGCTCCACTAAAGTAACGATCCTTCTGAAATACGCTATTTGAGATGTGTGAATATTCGATTATGTATGAACCGACCCCTGGTGGAGTGTTCGTATGCTAGCAACGTCGAGTGAAGGCGTGCGCTGCAGATAATTGCAGCGCGCGCCGCCAGGTGGCAGCGCCAGCGCCCGACGGCAGACAAGCCCCAATGCAAATGCTCGGTGGCACAGCGAACCTTGAGCGCGTTGAAATTCGCAGAATCGAGGAAACCCTCTGTGTGCGAACGCCAGTCGTTTGGAAAATATTCCGTATTTTAATGAATATTGGAGTTCTTTTTTTTTTCAAAATTGGCAACAACAACAACAACATGGAGGGGGTAATATGTTAATAACTCGACACGAAGCGAAAAAAAATCCAAAAATTATCTTTTATTTTTCAAACAGTGCCACAAATGGATACATATTTTTTTATTCCAAACATCCCCCTTGCAATTTTCTTAGGATCTAGTGACAATGAAAATTGTAGGGAATTCGCAGTTTTAAACAACGACAATATTACTGGTACGAGTAAATTACATACCAAGTACACATTGCAGTTTTCTGAAATTTCATCCAAAAGTTTGAAGGGGTGACTTAATACGCACGGAAAGGCTATACCTGAGAAAATACGTGGTTCGTGCGGGAAGTGATTTTTTTATTGCTTCGCTATGCCATAATTTACGTTGGTCATCAATGCCCGCGATGAGACTTCGGACTTCTGAAAATAAGCTGTGCTACGATGATTCCTCGCGAGCGCGCCGCTCGTGTGCGTGCGTGCGTGCGTGCGTGAAGGTGCGTGCGCGCGCGCACCCTTGAGTGTGTGCATGCGTGACATTCTGACCGTAGGAAGTAAACGCATTCTCGCTGGCGAGCGAATATGAGGCTCTCCATGATGACAAAACTATATGTACTCGACCAGGACATTCTGTCCGCATTATCACGCGCTTTGCGTCTAGTGTGTAATAGACTGAACCTTGCCTTCGGCGTCATTTAGATTGTACCTTATGGATTCTATACCGTGCAGCAATTAACATGTTATGATGTTAATGTAGCAAAAATAGAATGTGAAGGGGAATGAAGGAAAGAAATAGAAAAGAAATAAGAAAGATTAGTGTAAAGAAACAAACAAAAGAGAAAAGAAAAACAAGCCATTCACAGACATGATGTAGTCTCGGTACAGCGAAAAAAACAATTGCTCGCAGTAGAATGACTGCTAAGGGTTTTTAGTTCAATTCCATTCACTCAAGTAACATAATGCATGTATTAAGATATTTTTCATCTTAGAATACCATATTTTTAAGTAATTCTGACGTTACTTTCTTTTCAACTTATTTCTCAGAGAAAATAACCAGCTCAACGTTTATAGAGCACAAATGCGAGCCGAAAACACACAGACGAAATTAGGATGAAAAACAAGGACTAGAGTAGAAAATCCTATACATTGATTACATATTCTTGTTGACTTATCATGGTTCGTTGGCTATATCTTCACCTTTATGAACTACGAAGCAGAACTTTAAGTGAAAGCGCGTAAAGAAGTGGATGTGCCCTGCTTCTGTAATGGGGACGGGCTGGTCTAAAGATCAAATCCCGCCATGACGACGTGGTGGCACTCTCGAGACTCCCCATCCCCCAAGAGCTTTCGCTGCCAACTTGGCAGCCGCAAACGCGCATATCCTCCCGGAAGCAAACACTGAGGGTGACGTCAGAAATTTTCTTCGAAAGTTTGTAAGAGCAGTTGTTAAGAGATCTATTGCGTAAAAGTCAAACTATGAAAAATATAACTACTATTACAAGGAATGGAACAATGGAATCATATTATTGTTACAATTTGTTTTCGTAATAATATCTGTGAATAAAACACGTAGTAATGACGAAATAATCTCGGTTTCTATTTTATACCTAATTTGACCTATCATTTATAGAATATAATATCAGTTAAAGAAAACTATTTGTAAAAATAATAAGATAAAATATTCGAAATACTTCATTAATGGGAGAAGAACTTTAATTTTTTTACTCCTTTTTTTCAAATTTGTTTTGTCTGCATTGACGCAACGCGTCTCTAAGCCCTATAAGAACTTTGAGTGCTTTCATTTGGAATAATCCTCCGTTAACATTTTTATTGTATATGTCTGTCCGGTCTCGCCGCATTCAGGTGTCAAGACGACCGCCAGATAGCATCTCCGCGTACGCGCCTCTTACCACGCACTCCTGCGGCCAGAATGGAGAAGGAATTAGGACGGGGTAGAGTTTAAGAAGCTTCACAGGGGGTTGGACTAGCCCCTGGAAAGAAGGCAATCTGTTGTTTTTTTTTTGTTGCTGTTTTGAACAAATTTGACATGAGATTGTCCGGGAATCGATGGGAATCAAACCCGCGCCTTCCTCGTGAACGGCGAACCACTTTACCCTGCGCCACGAGATGCTTTGATATAGTCATTGAAAGATATTGTCCTTGGAAGGACTGTAAATTTTTCTTGTACGCACGCTTCCTAGTTCTTACTTTCATAACCTAAATGCTTCGGTCACATTCTTGTTACGAAGTTTTCAAACAACTGGCCCAAGGAAAGCTTTGTCATAAGCCCGGCGCTAGTTTGCGGAAGCAGACAGATTAATGGAAAGCGAGCTCAGGAAATACACCGCCTTTATTTCAAATTTTTTTCCTTGGCCATGAAATATTGAGTTTGTGTCACAGTGGTGAACGTAAAATGTGGTCTCTGTGGATAGAGAGATTAGTAGGGCACGAGCAAATCTTTTTTTAAATAATCTATAATTCTAAATTACAATAACAATATCATGAATTATACTTATTTTCTAACTTACAACACCTGTACAGTACCACCTTACACCTTTAGTTTTCCTGTTGAACTGTATGTGCTTCTATACCGAAATTCGTATTAAAAAAACACAAAATTATGTGATAGTCAGAGTCGAAGGTCCAAAGATAAATCTCGTTTCTGATCTCTTTATTGAACGGACACATTATAATTATGGTGACCCATTGAATGATGACAATTTTTCCATGCGTCACTTCCTATGAAGTCCTATTATCTCACACAGAGAAAATTACACTTTTTGGTTTTGGAATGCGATCTCGAATTTTCGGTTGAATGTTGTTTTGAGTTAAAACTCTACACGCACGCCAGGATTAAGCTTTTTATAAATTTATTAGTGTTCTTCCGAAGATGGTTAAGATCGGTACAGGTGGAAAAGAGAGAACGTAATTTTGCACCCGATAATTGTGATGTCTGTGTGTATGTTTGGATGGATGCGATGGCTGCCGTCTTTTGTTTTCTACTTCATTGCGTGAGTTGTAATCGATCTATTGAACGTGTTTGACGTTTTCTCTTGAAGAAAATATGCAAGTGTGAGGTTGTTGTTAGCAGAGTGAGTTTTCTTGAGTTCAAAGTGAGTTTCTAAAGGCAAAGATTAGTGAGTGTATATAAACGTAATGGTGAACGATGATCTCATACACGTGCCCGATCACAGAAATATTCAAATTTATTTCCTTGCTTCTTTAATTAAATGTAGTGTACTACGTTTTTAAGTGAAGGTGAAAACTAGAATTTCTTTCCATAGTTCACTACAATTCCCTACATCTTTACAAAGTACATACCTTACATAGTTTCGATAGCTTATACAAAAATACTTCCCTACACGTTTGGACTTGATAAATATATAACATATTCCACACATTTTCAGAAACATGTTCAATTCTGTGTTCACAGTTAATAGTGATTACATTATTTCAGAATTCAGAAACATTCATTTCATTAGACTTCCAGACTTAATACTTACCAATACGAAACAATATTTTTTGTCTTCTATTTTATATATAGTGAATATGTAGAACTTTTCAATATCTACATCCCAAACACATCGAATTTTGGCGTGCATTCTTGCTACACTACATTTTAAGATTCCTTCCAAATTTCTAAGCCTTTTTATTTAAAAAACTTGAATAAAACTTGCGGTAAAACTAAGAAACAAAAGGCAGCATTAGTGAATAGCATTTCACATTATTTCATGTCATGTATTGTAACATAAGTAATAATAATAGTGAAAAAAAATAGTATTTAAAAATAAGAAAAACTGCCAAACTGCTTGTGCTATTCCTAAACAACATTCTTTCTCGAATTATTTGTATCCGTTAAGTAATATTATAATATTAACAGAAGTCAGAAGAAAATTTCCGATATTTTATCTTTTATATATTATTTCAATTTTTATGATCCATCAACGGATTACTTTACTTGGTGATCACCCCATTGAATCACTTGAATTTCTCTCAATGTAGTTTCTATAAAAAATAGTTGGTCACTCACATTCGTTCGTGGAACGACTGGTGTAATATAATCTCACCAGTGGTTATTCGTTTCGTCGAGTCCGGATCTCCAAAGAAACAATCTTTGACTCGATTGACTCCGTTTTTGGTTGTTTTCCTTTTAAGTTCTCGAAAAGTTTGAAAATGTGTTTTTAACACATTTAAAAATCCTGCACTCCGCAATTATTTTCCCTGCGATCTATTTTCATCTCTTAAAATTGACCCACTTACACGATTGACTGACTATGTACCTACTTTTCTTTACCACTGCACACCCACTATCTTCCCTCACATCCACCAGGAACAATCGACTATCCAGCGAGATGAAATTCTCGAAAGGGCTTCTCGTGATCATTCGAGTATTGATTTGAATGGTCCCTTCCGCTGACGACATCATATAAACAAACACTTCCTTTCAGCCCTACAGGTTACACATTCTGCATCTGGGCCTTGCGTTTCGTCGCGTCTGTCGTCGAGCCTAAAGTCGCCGTGGATTGACTTAAAAGAAAACCTTCAGGTGCACAGAAACAATGCATCCGAAGACCTTCAGGTGGTGACAGAAAATAATTTCATCATTTTGTTCAAACTTTGTCGCTGGAATTGGACTTCTAGAACAAAAATATCCCAGTGACGATGTATTTTAATACACCAATTAAAAATTTTACACGTTTTCGTTCACAATTCATTTTTTTTAAGAAACAGATTTTCCTATATTGATAAAATTAAAGTATTTCCCTCGTTTAAGTAACTGAAATATTGTATCGTTTTTTTCCCAAAATAAGTCCACTAATTTTAAAATATTTTTTACGGTCTGAATAAAATTTGTTTAAAACGTCAGTTACGCAGAATTCCAGCGTTTTCATTATTTTATTTCAAAAATAAATGAATGACACATTTTGCATGATTACCATTGTGTTCCTTATCATTTTCTCCACATGAGTATGTTTTTTCTACTTACTTTTGCAACAATCAATTTGGCAACAGTGCACGAGATTCTTCCTCAAGAATAACATTGTCCATAAGAGCCCGTTGTACCTTCTCGACGTGAAAATGAGTATAGTAATATTCAATGCAGGTAATATACCTACGTGTTTTGTGGCAAAAGGAACTACAAGTGTCATAGATTTAAGCATACGTACGCCGAATCTGGCTTGATACCTTCAGTGGAATGTAAACGATGACCTATTTAACAGTGACCATTTTCCTCATGTTCTGACCTCTGATGACTCACTCGTGCCACAAGTAATCCATTCACCGAGATGGTTATTTAAAAAAGCTAATTGGCAACTTTATCAGCAAAAAATCGACGATAAATTGAAAACTTTATAAGCAAAGTTACCCTTGACCATACACAAGTAGATAAAATCACATATAGAAAATTGACTGTCGTTCACTTCAATTCAATATAAATCTGTGAATTTGGGCACAAGATTTTAACAGACAGCATTCATTGTATATATGTTCATAAATTAATAATAGGATATTTTGTATAAAGCTGTATATCAAAATCTTGTGGCCAAATTCAGATTGACTCAATACACAGGCGGAATCTAATACTTTTACGAGTACGTGTCTTTACGACACTGTCCTATGGAATTTTTCAAGTAAATAATACTTATGTATGGGTGCTTGCTCAAGTTGTAATTTCCTGTGTTTGTAAATAATTGAGTGAAATGCGTTGTTTATTATATAAAAATTTCCTTTTTTTAACCCATTTCGAATTTGTGTATTGAGTTTCTTGTAACGTATTTGAAGCCTCCCCCATTTTTCTTTAAACACCTCTCAACGGTCAGTGCATTGTTTACATTGAGTTCTAAGCATATTATAACTGCCATGCTAGACGCGCGTTATCACGCCCTGTTGCAAATATTTAATTATATTACTTAGGTTTCATTTTGATGTTTGTTTCTTCTAATTTGCGAGTCTCTATGTTATACTATATCGAGTGCTATGCTTTTCTTTGTAATGCTTTTCTTTTTTCCTTGTAATATTTTCTTTATAATATTGTATTATTAGTAACCTCTCAGTAATTATGTCATATTTTTCTTCCTTAGACAGTCTTGCCTGAAGATGGGGAAAAATGAGTTTCCCGAAACGTCGCTCCAAAATTTCCTAACTAACTCTGTATGTTCATTGAATATATGTATATAAATTAATGACAGAATATTTTGTACAAAGCTATCTGTCAAAATCTTGTAGCTAAATTCATAGAATTATATTAAGTAGATAAAATCTTACATAACTTTGAAGAAATAATAATGTCCACTGCCAGTGAAACTCTCCCAAAACTATAGACAAAGTAGGCAAGTAAAACCTATTATGGTGATCAAAAATATGAGGAGACAGTTAAAGAATACAAACTTTTGTATAACGTATATAAAAGACACAATACGCATGGATATAAAATTTGGTTTAAATCTGCAGGAGCAAAGGCAAGAAGAATAATCAAGGAAGCCAAAAGAAAATGTTGGAGAGAATTTCTTTCTTCCATAAACTCAAAGATGAACAGCAAAGAAGCAAGGAATAAAATAAATACCATTAATGGAAAACAGAATGACTGCCATATGAATCATAGTCTCTTCTAACAGCTCTAACATACAAGAGCCACGGGATATAGCCAACAGTTTCGAAAAGTTAATTCAGATTCCAGTTAAATCAAATTCCAGCAACCACAACTGCGAAAAACACCTTGTAAATTATAAAGAAGAAAATGAGAAAGTTGACCTAGATCTTGAAGAAGGAAGCACAGCAGACAGTGATATTAAGGACTTATATGTACCTATTACGTTCAAAGAATTAAATGAAATCATAGTCAAATTGAAAGATACCAGTGACGACCATGACGGAATTCCTAACATATTAATTAAGATGACGCCGTCGTCGGCTCTACAATACCTGCTGTTTATAATCTTATATACCTTAACGTGTTCCCCCGTAAATGGTCTGAAGCTATTATTGTACCGATACATAAGCCAGGAAAAGATAAACTTAATAACAGCTACGTGCCTATAGCATTAACTATGTAAACTTACGGAAAAAATTATGAACCAAAATGGAAAAACTGCTATATGAAAAAACATCAATTAACTACTCCATATCAAAGGGGCTTCAGGAGTCGTCGGTCAACAATGATTTGCCTCGTATTCATAGAGAAGAGCGTCTATAATGGTTTTGTTAATAATATGAACACCATATTTCTAAGCTTAGACGTAGAGAAAGCCTAGAAGATGGTATGGAAAAAACTATGTATTAAATAATAACCAAAGTCAGAAGTAAGGGAAATATTTAAGTTGATTTACAGTTATTTAAAAGGTTTAATCAGGAACAGAGTAAATAAAATTTTGTCTCTTAGTTACCACATTATGAACGGCGTGCTTCAGGGATCAGTGCTTAGTGCTCTTTCTGGTGAACATCAATGACATCCACAACAATAAGCCTTAAGCAACGTAGCCAATGACAATGAAAGGATACAGGATATTGTAATAAAAATTTACAATTTGAAATCCGATGGCAAAGAAATATCCATCTACTGAATACCATCACATGTCGGCATAGACACAGAAAATGAAATGAATGATAGAGAAACGAAAAGGGCTGCTCAAAGTGAGGAAAATGTGATATTATATTAAGATACCACGTATATCACAAGAAAATTAAAATCGAATGGAAAATTCAGACAACAATGAATGGAATGTTTTTTTTAGCAGCAAATCAAGAAACAGAGATTCCCGATGTTAATCCAGCTGTCAGCTTTTGCACAGCTGATCTAGTAGTATTAATGAGATGCAAAATAGGTCACACCATTCCTCCCACCAGCATTACATCTCGAACAATGCGGGTGGCATGTGCGACCGGTGCAACATGATCTCTGTTGAGCACATTTTCATTTGCCCTGAATAAGAGATCAAAAGAGTAAGATACAATCTGAACTTACCAGCGGTAGTGCTAAAAGATAGTGAATTATGTATCTAATTTATTAAACCCCTGAAAAAATCAACTTGTACAGCCACATATAATGTTTTTAGAAATAGTGTTTAGTCTTCTGTAACTGCAATCAAGAACTGAGCAGTTATTGTACGGTGGCGTCATGGAGAAAAACACACAGACATTTACAAGTATGTACACGTTTATTTACATGTATGTACAATAACCAACTTCTGCTCCGAACCTACACACTTGTAAGTATTTCCCTGTGGATACCCCACATAGCTAGGGAGGCCCCGCCTCCTCTGACGCTACTCTAGCGCTACTACCGTGACCTCGTCACCCGTGCACTAGGCGCGACACGCTCCAGCCTGGGCGTAAAGTTTTGCGCATCGCGCGAGGTTTCCAGAATAAAACCCACGAGTGAGCTCGTCGGCTCGATTTTATACCAGATTGCAGCCGTCACGTGACCGTTCTAGGTGTCGGAGGGAGGCTCGCGTCTACCACGTGACCTTCCCGGTCAAGCTGACGTCCCCTTTGTTTAAATGTATCCCAAAGCCGGGACGCCAGCTATTCATGCCCGCTGGTATGCGATACTTCCGCTCCTCCTCCCACCCACGGCCGCCACCGTGACGATACAGTACTAATTTAAAGCAACGATATAACGTAAAGATACAATGTATTTGTAAGGTGTTTGTAAATGGATTGTAATATAAATGTAATGAAAATGAGGTCGCTAATAACACAAGTGGTTGATGCGAGCTAAAATGAACATCCATAGTTTCAGATAGATTATATAATGTATCTGAAACTATCAGAGGATGTTAAGTTGCAAAGTGAATGAGTTTATTTTTATAACAGTGTATGGATTTAACCACCCAGGTAAACAACAGACTCAGGTTGTACTATAAACAAGAGGAGATCTTTCGCTTTCATTAAATTTACTGCCAGCAATGTCAGCAAATTTATCTTAACAAAAGCAATATATTCGTAATTTTTATTTAATAAAGATTTTTAAATTATCTATGAATATTGAACATTATCAAGTATATCTACTTCAAAAGAATATCATTAATATGATTTTAATGCTGTTTCAGTTGTTCCCATTTATACGATTCACAAAACTGTGGTTTTCAGAAAACAAAATATTAAAGAAAAAGTCAGAAAACTCTAAAATATCAATATCAAGTATATAACATATAAACATACGTTCATATTAACCCTATGAGAAGTGTATTCCAGAATGTATGCAACACATTATTGCCCATTGTTCAGATATGAAGATAAGGCCTCTAGGTTATTTTAAGACTTTATATTTA
Source organism: Teleogryllus occipitalis (assembly GCA_011170035.1). Classification (NCBI taxonomy): domain Eukaryota; kingdom Metazoa; phylum Arthropoda; class Insecta; order Orthoptera; family Gryllidae; genus Teleogryllus; species Teleogryllus occipitalis. The sequence goes on along the minus strand of BLKR01010659.1, from coordinate 32,332 downwards.
TGGTTTCGGCAGAAGTATGGTTTCGGCAGAAGTATGGTTTCGGCAGAAGTATGGTTTCGGCAGATTTATGGTTTCGGCAGAAGTATCGGTGGTTTCCGCAGAAGTATTGTGGATCTCCATTATTGTAATATAAAGGAAGGAAAAGAAATAACCTTACACGATTAAATTTATTAACAAACTATTTGTCAGTTACAGCAGCAGACATGTTACTTGGATGTACTAAAGATGAAGTAAAATACCTCGAAACATGTCTAATGCTCTAACTGACAAATAGTTCGTTAATAAATTTGTTTGCGGAAGATTATTTCTTTTCTCCCGTTATATTACAATTTATTTATATATTTATAAAGTAATGTTTAGAGAGGTTAAACAAAAATCGTTACCAAAACACATAAATAATTTAAAACTACTGAAAAATTATGTTGAAAATATACTAAAAAGGATATGTGATTTAAAATAATATTTCAAAACTATTTCTTTCTTCCATAAAAAGTAAAATTTAAAACGTGTAATCAACGTTGACGAAAAGTTCTAACAAAAATAATTTTGGTAATACATTTATTTGTTCGATTTATCAGTGATTTTAATCTGCAACATTTTGATTAAGTGCATCAAAGAGTCAATATTAAATATATTTTTTAATCATGATTTTTATACTTCAGAGTAAGAATGTATTTAAATTTTTTTAATATAAATTTTTATTCTTCAAAATAATATTTTTTATAGTACATGCTTTTTTTTTTCCTTTTCAATGTCTCTGGTGGAATACGGAATATTATGTTGTTTTTTTGCTATAAAGTCTTTCTTAAGCCTCCAGAAGAAATATATTAAATTCTATGGTATCATCGTATCAAAATTCAAAGATTTTATTATGTGTCACAGTTCAATTCGGTTTTCTGTATCCGTCCAGAAATTTTGGAGAAACATGTGTAGGTGTTATTGATAAAACGTGTTAGTTATTTTTACAAAATTAACAAGAGTTTTAAAAAATCGCAAAAACCTATTCATTACTGGAAAGAAATTGTAAATAAATTTATTTATATAGCTAATTATGACAAATGGATGGCATTAAGAAACGTAGTAGTGTTACAAAAGCATATACTTTCTCGATTTATTTGTAACGGTTACATAATATATAATGGCAACTTCAATAAGCGAATGCTATTTTTAATACACATATGCAATTTTGAACATTGCGCCCCAGTTTGGTTGGCAACTTTTACTGCACTGGTGTTTGGCAGGTACAAGTTCTGCCGCAATCAGAGATTTCGTGTAGCAAGTCAAGATACGTAAGATAAATGTCAAGGAAATCAGATTATTGTTTGAAATTTTTGCAGCAAATTGATTTTTATTGTATAGAATAATATCGTTCGATACCATTTTCAGAATATCATTAAAATTCAATCGGGGTGGAGGAGATATCGTTGCCAAGTCTGTTAAAAATGGAAGTATTCATTCGTGAAATGCTTTGCTTCTGAGCCAACTGTATACAAACAAAAATAGCGAAGACTTGTTCACTCAAAACATGTACCGGAATCCGCATCACCTTTGTCTTTTAAAAGACTGTTGAATGAATTGGTTATCGTTGTTCTTTTCAACATTGGGTTTTTGAAAGGCTTGACAACGAATCTTAACGAGAAGTTCGTTCCAATGCGTTAAAACTCTGCTGTACCATCACCTCGAGAGGGATTCTCTTTAAAGGGGAACGTCTGTTGAAGAGCGCAAAGCTTGAGAATTCGTGTGCTTCGCGATTGTAGTGCTAGATTTTGTTTCTGAAAGAGTAGACATTTTTATCGTAGTTGTTACATCAACAAAATTAAATTATAGGAATGAAATTCTATAAGTTGAGTGAATACTATATTCTCTTTAAAATTTGATATACGAGGAGAATGAAATTTTAAATATAAAAACGAAAGTATCGCTTGTTGATCGGAGTTGAATTTATATTGGATTTTCATAAATCAATATATTCGATTTAAAAATAATCAAGATACAAAAATAATCAAGACAATTTTAATCAGTAAAGCAATTTCTCTGGGATTTTCTGATGTTTTCGACCACTTATTACACATCCACATTCTACATCTGTATTTTCTTTTCTATGAGACACATTTTCTCTTCTATGAGACACATGCAAATTTTTATGCAATATTTTTGTTAGCAATAATTGCAATAGATTGTTTGCAATAATGAAAACTACTTTCGCTGTGGGATTTTTCCTATTTTTCCTAATTTTTGCTTGAGTGGGTTTGTGAAACATTTGAATTTTTAACTGCATTAGCGTTTCATCTGTGGTGACAGAATCAAAGCGCATGGATGCGAGAGTGAAATTGTTTTTAATTGGAAAGAAAGAAGATTTACGTGCTTAAAAGTGTGTTTTAAATGATTCTTGGATTGTGGCGGTATTCCACTTAATGACGATGTGAATCATATCCTTACCATTCAATAATTAATTTTGTCTTTATTTTCTTAATGTTCAAGAATCGGCTTCTAACATTTATTTCACATTGCACTACTTATTTCTATTCAACGACACTAATATATTTTCCTCTAATCGAACACAGTGGGTAAACTGAAGCAGTCTCCGAAAAAATGCTGTTTCAACATTTTCAAATTTTGACATCAAATAAAAAAATCTTAATTTTTTTATGTAAGAAAACCTTGGCTCATAGCATATCACCATTACATTGTTTCTTAATGCCCCACCTCTAATCTCCTATCGTTTACTATTATGTCATAAAATAAGTTGAAATTTTGATATTTTGGGTTAAAAGCGACAAAATAGGGTATGTTGGAGCACTTTCTTTTCTCCAGAAAAGTTCTTTCTACAAATTCTTTCCAACTTGCCTCATTAGAAAGATACGGTTTTAGACCTTTAAAAAAAGTATACTTGATTATTCATCGGAGGTATACAGTGCCTAAAATGTGATATGTTGGCAAAAGAATGTGCTAAAAAAAATCTCCCGTGTTGATTGATTGTTGCATAATTTCCTCAATGCTCAAGTTTAAAAAATGAAATGTAGCATATAATAACTCAACAACATTGCCACTTAATGCAGTTTCAACCTGTAGCTCTTGCCACAGTGTTGAAAAGTTAGTGTAAATTTCGAATTTTGCGAAAAGCAGCAAAAAAGTGCACATTCAACCCTTGTTTAGAGAGTCATACAAGAAATGGACAAGATTCAGCTAAAGAAGAGCAAATTTTATTGGGCTTAGAATGTCAAGAAAGAAGCTTGAATTACAAGCAGTTATAGTAGCAACACACATGAAGCATTGAGAACAAATTATAACAGATGTTAACAAAATATCCTTGAATAAGTGTTGTATTCGTCAATAATAGATAGATTACTATCACCGTAACGTCTCAGGTTATTTCATTTCAATTGTAAGTTCAAATGTAAGTAAAGGCACGATGAACGAAGATCAGTAACGCCCTAAAAGCCCTAACCACACTCATTGATCGTGTGGTTGCAGCAAACCAACCGGATATTGTTATTCGCAAGTTAAGTTTGTATGTACTTGAAAGATCCTGCTGTGCGTGTGATCAGAACCTCATAACCCAGGAGCCTGAGAAACGTCCTAAATGCGCTTAGAAATCGCGAGTTGGCGGATACGGGATGGAAAAAAACAAATCGCATTGAGAGTTGTCGGAGCTCTGCGATTTTTGATGGACAATTAATGTAACAACTTATATAATATCCCAGTTCATTCGAAGGACTGGTACGTGTAAAATCTCGCGTTATGGGGAACAACACATTTTACGCAAAGTATTGTAGACACAACCACTCCGATTATCCAACAGTGAGTTCAACGAGGCAGACATTACAAAGAAACAAGAAGATAGTTAAAAAACTAGTGTCAGAAGTTTGTTATCTAGTTGCTGCAATTAAAACGAGCCGATATGTGCCTTCGGCAATGCCGACTCTGATTACACGAATAAGGACATTAACCAGAAATCGATACTTATCGTATTCTCTCGTAAAACATGTTTGTCGTTTGTCAGGTTCACTTAGATTCTGATGTCTACGCCTACGGTAAAAATATTCTTTCATTCATTTATTTTCCGTTCAGTAATTTATTTCCAGTTTAACATTCGATATCTTGTAATCCTTTACCAAATGAATTTCAGATTATTGGAGATTCTTCGTACCCGAGGTAGACTCGATCTCAATTACGTTGGATAATTGGGAGAACATAGTGGAACCTTCTTGTCGCCCCCAGAGCATCCGCAGGTCCCCTTGCAGCGCCCAGCCATCGCCCAGCTGCCCCGCACGCCCTCGGCGGCGGCGATGTTTCTGCATGTGACCGCAGCCGGCGCCACTGCGGCGGCGACGCAGCACGGCCGTGCGCGCTCACGCGTGCGCAGGCATGCACGCACACGCTCCCTCGATTCACCGCTCCCCACCACGGCCCGCCTATCGCCCCGCTTCACTACTTCTCTAACCGACCCCCCCTGCAGCGTATTCCTCGCCGTGTTCCTTGCCACTCCATTCCACTGCTCTTATGCCCATCTCCCACCAATGGCCATGCGTCTCCTCGTCCCCGACTCGTCCCCGACTCGTCCCCGACTCGTCCCCGACTCGTCCCCGACTCGTCCCCGACTCGTCCCCGACTCGCCCCCGACACGCCCCCGACTCGTCACCGCCTTGTCCCCGTCTCTATGCCCCACCCCGCCTCGACCCCGCCTTGTCCCAGGCTCAACTCTGTCTCGTCTCCGCCTCGTAACCGCCTCGACCCTGTCTCGATCCCGTCTCGCCCTACGTCGACCCCGCCGAGAACCCCCCTTGATCTCGCCTCGACCCCGCCTTGACACCGTCTCGTCCCCACCTCGACCCTGTCTCGTCCCCGCCTCGACCCCGACACGACCCTGCTTCGTCCCGACCTCGTCCCCACCTCGATCCCGCCTCGATCTCGCCTCGACCTCACCTTGACACCGTGTCGTCCCCACCTCGACCCCGTCTCGTCCCCGCTCGTCCCCGCCTCGACCCTGCTTCGTCCCGACCTTGTCCCCACCTCGTCCCGATCTCGACCCCACGTCTTTTCCTCCTCAACCCCGTCTCGACCCCCTCGACCCCGCCTCGACCTCGTCTAACCCCGCCTCGTCCCCGCGCCGTCCCCACGTCACTCTCGCGCCTCCCATGCCCTCGCACGGCCCTGTTCGCGCCCGCGCTCGCGCCCGCCGGCGTCTGCGCCGCCGCCCTCCGCGCCGGAACCTCGGCGGCGGGGGTGGTGGGCCCGGATCGTGAGGATCGATAACGCTGCCTGTTGACACAGGAGCCGCCCCCGGATCCCGCCGCACTCGACACCCCCGGCCCGGCCCCGACCCCGACCCCGCCCTCCCCCTCCTCCAATTCGTCGTCTCACCGTCGTCGCTTTTGTAGGTTCTAAGTCTCTCCTCTCCCTTCTCATTCCAAGTTCTCTCAACATGCTCATCCGTGTCATTTTCGTCGTTTTCCCCCTTTACTATTTTTCGTTGTAGCTACCCAATCTGGCCTTGCGACTCGTCATTCTCGGTCCTTGACTCTAATCGTCTTCGTAGCTCAGTCACTACTTTTCTTTTCCTACCGACTGCACCACTCAGTCTCCACTTTGGAGACATCGCCTTCCCCATCCTTGCTGTATCCTTACTTCGTCGTTCGACTTTATTCTTACTACACTCTCTCTGATGCCCCGCCAATTCTCCCTATCTCTTATAGAGTTTGTAACGACTTACACCGATTTAGTTCCGCCGTTTCAATAATACACAGATAACCGTTTCTACCATTCCACACTTCGGGTTCTTTCTGTCTTGTTAACTACCTACTCGTTTTCCAATGTCCTCATCATTAGCGCCGTTCCCCGTTTGTCTCTCCGCCACACTATTTTTCCACGTCCAATCCTGCAACTCTCGCTGTTCACGCACTCGTCCATCACATAAATTCGCCCCCGAGACCGCGCCACTTTCACTTCCACCAATCCTCCTCACCGTCCCCACCACTTCCCACCGCCTACACGGCGCCATTCGACGCGCCGCTAACGATAACAAACATCTCGTGGCGCGATGAGTTTTTATGCCTCTATTATCGATAATTTGGCAAATGAAGATGCGCAGCCATTGAGCCGGTCGATTCGCGGAAATACAGGTCCCGCCGCTGCACCAAAGGCGTTGCCAGGTTGGGCGTGGACACTGCAGCCTAGCGGGCGACCGGCCTGAGCGGTGCTGATCGGATTTTCGCCAAGGCCGACGCACCGTCCTGGCGAAGCGGCCAGTGTAGCGCCCAGCGGAGCGCCCAGCGGAGCGCCCAGCGGAGCGCCCAGCGGAGCGCCCAGCGGAGCGCCCAGCGGAGCGCCCAGCGTAGCGTCCAGCCGAGCGCCCAGACGAGCGTCCAGTGTAGCACCCAGCGTAGCGTCCAGCGTAGTGCCCAGCGTAGCCCCCAGTGGAGCGCCAAGCGTAGCGCCCAGCGGAGCGCCCAGCACAGCGCCCAGCGGAGTGCCCAGCCGAGCGCCCAAATGAGCGCCCAGCCGAGCGTCCAGCGTAGCATCCAGCGTAGTGTCCTGCGTAGTGCCCAGCGTAGCATCCAGCGTAGCGTCCTGCGTAGTGCCCAGCGTAGCACCCAGTGGAGCGCCAAGCGTAGTGCCCAGCGTAGCGCCCAGCGTAGCGCCCAGCGGAGCACCCAGCGGAGAGCCCAGCCGAGCGCTCAGATGAGCGCCCAGCCGAGCATCCAGCGTAGCATCCAGCGTAGTGTCCAGCGTAGTGCCCAGCGTAGCACCCAGTGGAGCGCCAAGCGTAATGCCCAGCGTAGCGCCCAGCATAGCGCCAAGCGCCCTTTGCGGAATTTATTCGCGCACGAGAGACCGCGGCGCACTGTGCCCGCAATAAATCGCGCCTTTATTTTCGGTGCAGCGAAAATATTTATCGACGCCGAGTCGATCGTCGTGGCCCCGCGCGCTTTGGCGGAACCACCCCCGAGTGGATAGAAAAAAGCATCAAGAGCAAAATGTATCTTCCACACGAACGATACAATAACATAATTATTAAACGAAAAATATTGAATCACCAATGATTTAAATTGATATCTGAATTAAAACGTTGGAAAGAAAAGCATTCCAAATTAAAAATGGATTGTTCTTCGTTATTCTCTCACACTATTTGATCGGGATTTTATTAGGATTTGAATTAAATATCTCGTTTCAAATATGCAGTGATGAGAAAATAAAAGCAGACTACATTAAAAAGAAATATTAGTTGCATTTCCAGCTTTTACTAGCTATTCGCATACGTTGAAAATGTAAGCAACTCAGTGTAATTCAGACATAGTTGGAAGTTCTACACGTGATTATTAAAGCGTAACTAGATGTATTAAAACAAAATGAAGTAATTTTATAAAATCACCAGATTGACATTTTTCACAAAACATCCCTAAAAATTATTGTAATGAACACGTGTTGCGAAATGAACGATTTTCATCCAAATACGTTGTATGGCAAATGTACACTATACTTGTATGTTTCGATAAATGGTTCAGTTTATATTTTTTGTGGCATTTATTTATAAACTATGTATTAATAACAGATCAATATCAATGAATATCATAAAATGAAACCGTGTAATAACATATATATCATAAATTTGATTTTATTAGGTTCTAGAATTTGCGTTATAATAATTATGGCAACAATTTCATTTAATCACAATCATTGGCAATGAATATCTTCGCAGAAGTGATGAAGATACCATTGAAGTCTATTAAATACGAACGTGAAACAAAGTCTGGAACATTATACATTTCGCGCAGATGAATTTCTGATTACCTGCGTAACGTGAGGAACATCCGGAATGGAAATCGACTAAAACGAGCAAAGGGCGAGAGATGCGGTCTGGAAAAGAGCTGCGGAAGCGAAAGGGGAAACCGAGGGGAAGGAGAGGGGGAAGCGGAAGAGGATGGGAGAGCGGTGTGCAGGCGGGGTTGCGGCGGCGGTGGCAGCTAATGTGGAAGATGAGACCGCCCTCCCGCCGCCGAACGGGGGAGGAGGCGGGTGGGGCGGGTGCGTCTGAAGACTAAAGAAGCAGCAGGGAAAATTGCCAGAGGAACTGCGAAGTGGGGAAAGAGGCGATCCCGCAGCCACAGCGGGAGGAAGGTGGGGTGATGCAGGGGCATTAGCGAAATAGGGGTGGCGGCGCCGTGGTCGATCTCACTGCGTTTGCGCGTCGTTGATGCTGTTAGAGGTTGAAGGTCGTGCGATGGCGATGATCGAGGATGTACGATCGAGACGAGGCATGGAATGAAGCGGATGTATTAGCGAAATGATAGTGGAACCGTGGTGTGCGCATAGCGGTGGAAGTGGAGCAAATTGAAATGTATGTAGAAATGTGAAAGATTACGTAAGAGTACAGACATTAATGAACCGGAAAGTGGTTGAAAAGACGGAAGTGGTTGAGAAAGTTATTATCGGGAATCCAATAATTTTTGGATGGAGTTTCACTTAATAGTTCATTAAAGAAAAAGGTGCAAGAGTTAAATTTGATATCGGGCAAGAAATAGAATAAAACACAAATGTTTCGGAATAGATATGGAGACAAGGCTTACCTTGTTTGTTTGGCGAGAATGAGAACCGAATTAGGATCCAAGATAAATTTGGATAATTACTGTGAAAGTTTGAAACTAACTGCTATGCAACACTTTTACGGTAGTATCGTAGTATGTTCTTCAACATTACTATATTTTACCACGAGTTTCAATAATACTTCCATATAATATTTTCTACATCGTAATATATAACAGCTAGAAGTCTGCAGGAACGACGAAAGTGAGGTAAACGAATATACAAAGAGCAATAATAATAGAATCGTACAAAAATGGAAAACAATATTATGATGTGACTAGTCGTCAAAACCACACTGTACATAGACGTCTTAACCAACAAATAAGTATGCGCAGAATACATCTTTTAACGTTCTCGCTATGGAGTAGACAGAACGTTATGTAATGCTGCGCCATAATACGCCAATTTTCGGCAGAAAAACTCTTGTTACAAAGCCCTGCTAACGAATAAGTGGATAAATCCAGTTGCTAAATTTAGAAAAGATTTTCTATCACGTGGTGTAGCTAGAATGCATGTTTTGTGGGTCCTTGAAACCAAAAAATCGAATGTCGGCAAAACGTCCGTCCCGTCCGTCCCGTCCGTCCCGTCCGTCCCGTCCGTCCCGTCCGTCCCGTCCGTCCCGTCCGTCCCGTCCGTCCCGTCCGTCCCGTCCGTGCCGTCCGTCCCGTCCGTCCCGTCCGTCCCGTCCGTCCCGTCCGTCCCGTCCGTCCCGTCCGTCCCGTCCGTCCCGTCCGTCCCGTCCGTCCCGTCCGTCCCGTCCGTCCCGTCCGTCCCGTCCGTCCCGTCCGTCCCGTCCGTCCCGTCCGTCCCGTCCGTCCCGTCCGTCCCGTCCGTCGTCCGTCCGTCCCGTCCGTCCCGTCCGTCCCGTCCGTCCCGTCCGTCCCGTCCGTCCCGTCCGTCCCGTCCGTCCCGTCCGTCCCGTCCGTCGTCCGTCCCGTCCGTCCCGTCCGTCCCGTCCGTCCCGTCCGTCCCGTCCGTCCCGTCCGTCCCGTCCGTCCCGTCCGTCCCGTCCGTCCCGTCCGTCCCGTCCGTCCCGTGCGTCCCGTGCGTCTGTGAACCGCTAGCGGCTATACTGTTCAGCCAATTTTCTCCAAAACTGATATTCCTCAATTTATCTGACTGATGTCGCGGCCCCTTGAATTTGAAGCCGATATTTTATTTTTTGAGGGTTCTTTACATGAATCGCCTGGGTTGTTTTCAAAATTTTCACAATAATACCTTCATCGTTTTTTATGAAATTTTGTCATTGAATAGTGTGTAGGGCGTTTAAGAGAATGGTGCAGATCCCATGATCATCAAAAACACTAATGTGTCGAAAATTGCAAAAGTTCAATTTTTTTCAGCGCCTTCCTACAGCTAAAATATTAAAGATAGAGATTTTTAATTATTTACATTAATTAATTAGAAAATTTGAGTACCTTTCATGCAGTTTAGCGTAAAAATATGAACAAGACTGTACATTCTGTTTAGCGCCACAAGTTGTATTCTGTTTCTTGAGTCACATCGGGCCAAGCTCTTTTGCCGTAGTACGCGAGTAGTAATTCTTCTTCAACATACTAAGTCACTCTTACGTCCAGTCATGGCCGACAGTCAACGATCCGGAACCCGCGCTCAGCAGTTCTCCTACAGGCATAGGATTTGTCAGAGCACACAGTATTTGGCTAAGTCAAAAGCACTTCCTTTTCCCCTTCTCTTTCATCTTATCTTGTTATTCTGTTCATCTTTCATCTTGTTATTCTGCGTCAGATATTCCAATTCCATTTATTCTCCTCTTTTTTTCCTTTTCCGTGTTCTCTTTTATCATTTTCTTATTCTCTTTCTCATATCCACATCCAATTTATTCTACTCCTTTTCATCTTTCCGTTCCCCCTCCACCTTGTTGTCTTCGTGCCTCTGACCGGGTGGTCCTAGGATTCGATCCACCAAGGTGGCCGGATTTTCGACACTAGTTACATGTAGCTACGACGAATACAGCCACTGTCTGGAGGAGACTACTATTGGCCGTCTTATCTGATTGGTAGTTTTCCGTGATTTCTCAGATCAACCCATTCGAACGCTGGAGCAATATGCTAACAAACGCGCCATGGACCGCGCGCGATCTTTCCTTCCTCTTCTTTGTCCTATTGTTACCCTTTACATACACACTCTTACACTCACATGCACTGACTACAACACATTCGGGAGACCAGTCTTTAACTTAGAGACTTCAATCTTGTTCCGGCTGGAGCGGTGCTCTCCTTGGGGAAAACCCGACAATACGATGGGTAGGCCAGCGCGCGATCTTGCCATCCAGCGGGGAAAGATCCCTGCCACATTCCACAAAAAACAATAACAAAACATGCACTACACTAACGGGACTATGTTTTTACCGGTTCGTGTGAGAGTTATGAATCAATAAATCCTTATTCTCCTCGGTGTTCTACTAATGTTAAAAGGCTAGATAATTACAGAAATCGATTGAACACGAAAGCACGAAAACGCATTGACATCAAGGGATGCCTCGTAAAGCAATAGGTAGACGACTGCGATTCGTGGAGCAGAGCCAATATTATTTACTAATTTAGAGGAAGGAATTGAATAGGGAAAATAACACTTAAGGATTTGCTAGAAACCATATTACAGGCGTGCGGTCAAGTTTAATAATGAGAATATGTAGAATTTCAGTGACTGCGAGAACGAGTCCAGTTTTAAGCGAGTAGTAATTATCATGGAAATGGAAACCAATTGGAACCAAGAGAAGTAGCAAAATGCATTTATTCGTGTTAACCATGGGGAGGAAAGAAAAGTGTGGAAATACTTGGAGAAAAAGTATACTAAATACGTATTTACCAGAAAATACTTCGAAGAAAAGCACGAAAATTTGGAGTAAAAGACGAATAAGGTCACAGGGGTATTAGAGCAAGGAAACGTGTCCTTAGTCGAAATGCAGTCGAGGACAACAAGATGGCCCCGATAAGGATTTACGCACGGTAGGAGCGTGTGTGGGATTAGGATGAAGACGAAGGCGAGGTTGGGGGCACGGGTGCCAACCGCAGTGTTGCAACGACAGGAACGAAAGAGGGCGGGACGGCGGAGGGTGGGCTGGTCTGCACCCGATGAGGACGAATGAGCCGGGCCAACGCGAAGTGCTGACGCGTAGTGGGGAACGACGGGACGCAAAACCGAGACGGGAAGGACGGGACGGGGAGGTAGGTAGCGGGGGGATTCCCAAGCAAGAGATTGATTGATTATGTATTTCAGGAGGCATCAACTGCTTCGGTCATTAGTCCCGTTAGTGTAGTACATGATTTCCCGGGAGATGGCGGTGATCTTCCCCCGCTGAATGGTGAGATCCGGCGCCGACCTACCGTTGGCTAGTAGAGTCCCTAACCAGGACTCTCCCACCAGCGGGGCACCGCCCCAGCCGGGACAAGCCCTAAGCTCCCGACCGGTCTCCCGTAATATGTGGTAGTGTAGTGCATGTGAGTGTAAGTGTGTGTGTGTGAGGGGAGAGGATAGGACAAGGAAGAGGAAGGACAGATCGCGCGCGGCCCGTGACCCGTTTGGTAGGGTACTGCTCCGGCATTCGCCTGGTGTTGATCGGAGAAACTACGGAAAACTACCGATCAGAGCAGCCGGCCACTAGAATTCTCCTCCAGACAGTGGCTGAATTCGACCTAGCTGAAAAGCGTGTGTCGAAAATCCTGCCGCCGTCCGGACTCGAACCTAGGACCTCCCGGTCAGAGGCGCTGCAGTGGCATCAGTTGATGCACTAAGCTACCGCTCCCGGTCCAAGTAAGAGATTGGGAGAGGGAAGACGTAGAGATGGAGGTGTACATGGTCAGGGATATGCGGAGGAGGGGACAACTAGGTGCGGGGAGATATGGAGGTGAGGAGTAACGGGGACGGGGAGAAACGGAATTGGGAGATATGCGTTGGGGAGAGACGGGGTGAAGAGAGGGTTGCAGGGCGGTGGGGAAATTGAGCAGTGTATCGCCTGAAGGAGTGCAAAACGTGAGGGGTGAGGGGCGGTAGAGAGCGGAGTGGGACAAGGTGGGATGGTGATGGGATTAGGAAGAGAGTGGTTTGGCGGGGGGCTAGGAGGTCAGAAGCAATTGGAGCGGGGAGAAGCTGCCCCGAAGTGAGGCAAGAGAAAGAACGAAACCGGAGATGTGGCGGGGGTGGCGGGGGTGGCGGGGGTGGCGGGGGTGGCGGGGGTGGCGGGGGTGGCGGGGGTGGCGGGGGTGGCGGGGGTGGCGGGGTGGCCGGGTGGCGGGGGTGGCGGGGTGGCGGGGTGGCGGGGGTGGCGGGGGGGTGGCGGGGGTGGCAGAGGGGTGGCGGGGTGGCGGTGGTGGCGGGGGTGGCGGGGGTGGCGGGTGGCGAGGGTGGCGGGGGGTGGCGGGGGTGGCGGCAGGGTGACGGGGGGTGGCGGGCGCGTAGGGAAGGGAGGTGTGGGTGCCGACCGCGAGGAAACTTACAGAAAACAATTTGCGTGAGTGGCCTGTGTTTGCGAGGCTCAACCCTGCCCCTTCGTACGCCTTGCGGCCCTCCTTTTCGCACTCCCTTTCTCGTGGTCCACCCTGAATTGTAAATCCGGTCTCCCGTCAGTGGCCCATGCGTTGACCGCGGGGCGCCAACCTGCACGAACCGGGGCAGCGATTTCCGTGTACACATCAACTACGTTGAGGGACCTACTTTCTTCCTACACGTTCCGTGAAGTAAGCTCGTATGAACGGCACTATACTAAAGCAGTACGATACTCATTAAGAACAATAATGACAGTAAAAATATTAAACAATTATATGAAATCTTTAGGCCAAAAAGTTGTTGTTTTAATTTTATTTGTCGGCTCTTCACACGTATGCCGTTCGACTATATAAACGCCATACAAAACAAGTTCTGCTACAACACCACAAACTTTCTCGCATTATTTTCAACTTTCGCAATTTCCAACATTCAAAGAATTCAACGAAATTAAACGAAACGACATTATCATATCTGTTCTCGACGCCTGATCTTCGACAGCTATTAAAACTGATTTCGATTCTAGCTTCCATCTTCCGCTTTTCAGCTACATAAATGATTGATTTTTATTGATCAGTACTTTGTCCATTTTTTAAAATATTGTCCATTAAGTGGTTTACCTCTCCGCAATTTTTTAAAATATTTTTTGTGTCTCCATTTCATGTCGTAGCATCTGAAGTTCCATCTGTATTATTCAGCATATCTTGCATAGTTTTCTTCGCAATGCTTCTTGCTACACTTCCTAGGCTTTGTTTCCCCTTTCTTCGGTCAAATTTAATAAATAGCTTCATCAGTGTCGTCTTGATGATTAACTACACATTGTGCCAAGAAGCTTCAATTTGAGGCCTCATTATCCTGCCTTACGTGGTCCAAAGTCTATGAATATTATTATTATTATTATTATTATTATTATTATTATTATTATTATTATTATTATTATTATTATTATTATTATTATTATTATTATTATTATTATTGATGTTGTTGTTATTATGACTTTATCACTTCTCCTTCGCGGGGAAAACATTCACCTACCGTAGTCACTTCGGCTACGCTCATTTGTACGGTTCCGGCGAGCGAGTACGGGTGCTGTGCCGGATTCCGTTAGTTCAATCAAGCTCTTCTCCTGGGAATTTTCTTACTAAATGAAATGTATTCAAAATTACCGATTTTTGCATTGTCATCGGCAGTTTTTTGGCTCCTATAATGTCTCGGGTTGACGCTTTGTCAATTGTAACACTGCTCCAGTATTTGAGATTATTGTAGATTGAATGGTGATATTTTTTATCTTACACAGCTTCTTTATCTCATCTGCCAAATCCTTATAGTTACTAATCTTTATACTGTAGGTAGTACTGATGTTACAAGTGAGAGGGATAGCAATGTAAATGCTATGCATCTCTTGTCTACTTTTGTCCAGTAACAAGATGTCAGTGTGGTTGGCTGGTACAGTGACATCTGTTCTTTTTTCTCTGTCCCAGTTTAGTCTCACATTCTGGTTATCAATAACACACAAAGGTTTTTTAAGTTTAAACCTTTCTGTGCTATAAGTTTTTTTTACTATTTCCTATTCCTATTTTATTAAATAAGGTTTTTTAATATTTCCTATTACGTGTTGATGAAGAACGTTCGTCACATTGTTTGTCTCTAAGTGTATTCTATTCTTGCTAAAGGTTGACACGATCCAATTATATTACCTATGGTTTCTAATGAGCTTTTATATTTCCTACATTTGTCATCTATGTTTGATCATTTTTGTATATACTTTCGATAGTTTCTTGTTGGTATAACCCTGTCTTGAATAGTCATCAAGAATCCCGTTTTCTCGCCAAATTAGTTTTCTTTCCTAATCCATAAGTATGTTAACTCCTGGTCAACCTCCTCGTTTTGTAGCTGGTTTGCATACGTTCTATGCAATGCTTTTGATTTCCAGTCTGTCTTCTGATAATCCATTGATTTACACTGCAGGGCGAAATTCTTATTTCCGAGATGCAAGTGTGATTCACATTGGCTGTGCATATGACTGAAAACATACTGAGGGATGCCTGTTTGCTGAGAAAGTATTGTCTCAGGTTATTAATTTGTTTGCTGTGGAGACGTGTGATGTCAATTACGCCCATTCCTCCCATCGATGCGGCGAGAGTAACTCCTTCCATTGCAGCTTTCGAGCTCAGTAAGCTGTGTTCTGATCAGTCTTGAAATGTCTTCCAGAGGTGTTAATGATCATTTAATTATTCCAAATGAATATTTGAGAAGTGAGATTGCATATATGTTAATGGCTCATATTTTATTTCTGCTGTAAAGGTAGGTTTTAAGTATGCTTCTGAATCTTTGCAAATTACTTTGTTTCAGATTCTTTTTTATATGCATGTGATCAATCCCTTTCAGTTGTTCAATTCCAAACTATTTATACTGATCAGAGATATCAAGATCTTTTGTCATGTTTTCAGGTGTCAGATCTTACCCCTCTGATATAACAATTTTCCTTTTACAAGACGGACAGATTTGCATTTGTCGAACCCAAATCCCACACATATTTTGCTACTGCAAAGAGTGGTCATGTCAAGAAGTTTGTGTAGCTGTTCTCCTGACTTTGCATAAATTTTGCAAATCGTCCGTATACAAAAGTTGATTGATCACATAGTTTTCTTTTGATAGCGTCGTTAGTTTGAATCCATATTCTGTATTATTAAATGATTCACTGAGGGCTCCGTGACGTACCAAACCAAGCGCTTAGTGAGTCACAGGAAAATGCCTCTGTTGATCTGAAT
The DNA here is from genome assembly GCA_011170035.1 of Teleogryllus occipitalis. Lineage (NCBI taxonomy): Eukaryota > Metazoa > Arthropoda > Insecta > Orthoptera > Gryllidae > Teleogryllus > Teleogryllus occipitalis. The sequence continues at coordinate 16,475 of BLKR01010659.1, read as the reverse complement.
GGTTCTGGAGGTTAGAGTGTAATGAATAGTTGTGTCAACTTTATATATATATATATATTCTTCAGTCATTACATTCTCTTCTAGATGTGTATAGATCCTGTTTGTGATAATAGCTGTTAGGCATTTGTACAATGTGGGAAGGCATGTCATTGGGTGATCTTTAACTGGGTTTAGTGTATGCTGAGGTGTTTGTATTAAATTGTTTTACCTCTTGGATAAAATGTATTCTCAGGGGATATAATGATGTCATTATAACTATTAATCTGCAAGGTTCGTGTTTCGACAGATGAAGTGTTTAAACCAGAAATACTGAGTGTGATCGCGTCCAGGGCTTTCCAGTTAGATGTTTTCTTTATTACTAGACTTACATCTTCATTAATATGTACGGGTAACATTGTTCCAATCTTTTCCATTCCTTTTTCTCTCTGTTGATAGCAAGAGGCTGTTTTAGTCTTGATGAGGAGGCGGTTTCCAGATACTGGACAAACAATTGTTCAGTTGAAACAGTGTTTATGTTGTCTCCTTTACTGTGTTTATATTGAGTGTCAATCTGACGTTTCTTGTAGAATAATGTTTGGTACTGGAATTTTACGTTTTCCATTTTTTAAATGGCAGTTGTCTTGAATCTTCGGAGTAAACAGGTGGCAGTTGTCTTGTGGAGTAAACAGCTAGCAGTTGGGCTTACCTATTATTTTCATTAGATCCTCTCTGACAATTGTTCAAGTGTAACTGGTTTGACCCTTTCAAGGACAAGTTTTGAAAACATCCGGCTTCTGTATCCTATCATGCAGCTTCAATTTTGTGTATAATAATTTCTGATTTGGATAAAAATTCACGAATGTGTGGCAATTTCAAAAAATATTATATTTTTATAGCTTTAACGTGAAATTTGCTATATTCCGACTAATGTGCGTGAAATGCTTGATTTCAATAAGTAATGTTTTATTAAAAGAAAATTGTTGTAGGATATGGTGAATACCATTTCAGCCAAAAATCCGTTGAAAATATCATTAAATAATATTTTCTCTTTAACTTCTAAAAATAAGCCAAAAGGGTGAATAACGGGGTGTTTATGGGGTTTGTGAAAACCCGAAAGTCATTTTAAATACCACTTCTTTCGTCCATACTTTGTTCACACAATAAAAGCAAACGTTTTTCATTATGCCATTGAATTTGTTTTCATTCTGCATTGTTTGTACCATGTTTATGGGAGAAATTCTGAATGAAGAATTTCATTATTTTGCTGACATTTTAAATTACTATATGAAAGAGTTTGGTTTACTGATGTTAAAATCAATTACAAAAGATAGATGATTCGCATTACCTCTGATCACACGTGGATGTAAACAATCTCTGAAAGTACCCCCATTCCTTTCTGAAACTCATTTTAACAAACTCTACAATTTACTTATTGCGTCGCCTGCACTACGCGAAGGTGTCTCCCCTCGTAGACAAATTGCGACACGCACACCACTGACGTGATATATCTTCGACCTTCGCAAATCCGACGTCAAACAGAAGCCACACAGGCGTTGCTGGAAGCTTACAAAAAGTGCTAATGGAACTTGGATGGGAGGCAACGTCCTCGCGCGCTCCTGCACGACCGTTGACATAGACGAGACACATCCGGAAGTTCCGCGCATCCCAGACTCGGGGAAAATATCTGGAATGCTCTATTTCATTTAGAGTAATTAAGGCAAATGTAGACTATGCGTAAATATGTTTTTTTTATAAATACATGAATTCCGCTTATAATTCTAAGTCAAACAGGTACTCAGTTTTTTTTCTTGGTATATTGGTTGAAGAGATTAGTGACTGTTGCCGAATCTTTCATTATCAATGTCCTTTACAACATTTTCTTCAATGTTTTCACTTTGACAATTTCTTTTTTAGACTATACAATTATATTTGTAAAATGTCAATTATCTCACATTATTTGACAGTAAATATTTCTTTCATTCATCTAGTTCATCTTTCTTCATGCACAATATATCATGCAGCATTTGCTACATGTGCATGTTTGTGAGTGTAAGGGAAGAGAAGAGGGCGAGAATGAGGATAAAGGGAAATCCATAGCTCATTTGTAATGGGGCTTCTTTTGAAGTCGATTGGTATTGATCGAACATATCACGGAAAAATACCGATCAGAGCAGTCTGACACTAGATTTCTCCTTCAGACAGCAGCTGAATCCGACCTAGCTAATAGCCAGTGTCAAAAATCCGCAACCGCTGGAACTTCAAAACCAATCTGCAACACCAAGCCGGCGGCGCTAGCCGAATTCATTTACTACGCTCCGTGAAGTCACGAAGGTTAAGCGAAGTCGAGACTCGCGGATTCCTGGTTGGGTGACCGGCTAGGAACCCCGGGATCTAATGGCGTCGAGCCCCTGGCCGAAGGGATAAAAGGCACTGGCTGACTGCGACGTGACGAGAGTTGACAAACATAATAATTATTCAGTATAGTAATTACTGAGTAACGGAGGACTACTCCAGAAGAAAGCGCTCAACGCCCAACAAGGGTTAAGAGACGCGTTGCATCAACAACGACGCAACGAATTAAAAAAAACAAAAAAACAAAAAAACAAAAGAGACTGCCTATCACACACTGCCGTGGCAAGAGCTGCTGCCCTGAGTCGGTTACGGAGCTAGTACAAGTCGGTACCACGACACGACCTGGCCACTACACGAGACTACATGACGGAAAATTTGGACTACGGGATTGCGGGACAGTGGAGTAATAGTGCGATGGGTCGGTAAGCGCAAACGATGCTACGGCATTAGAATGGGAATAAGAGCATATACTACTGGAAGGGATGGCATGAAGCCTTGACGGGGAAGGATAAACATAAAAAGTGCACGGGGTGCATTTCTTGAAGGGTAACGGAGCACCTGAAGTCCTAATAGAAAATGCAAAATGGAAATTAAAATAAAATTAGTTTGAACTTCGAAATCAAAAGAAATATGAGGCATAAAATTATTCTATTTCATTTACAAGTATATTTACGGAGAAGGGAAACGGGGAAACGAGAAAATATAAACAAAAACTCGGAAGTTTTGTCTTTTCATTTGAGAAGTAACCTGGGCTCTGAAAATGACACACTAAAATTAGAGAAACCAAACTTGTAATCCGATAATTCTATTTTGATTTTTCAGATTTACATAACGATGGATTAAATACGACAATAGACATTATTTTGAAGTTTTGAAGTTATTTTGAAGTCCTTTTTTGTCAAAGCCTGCATTGGAAGTGGAGGTTAAACGCAATGGTTTTTTTTCCATTTATTAATATACAAACACATTACCTATCGAGTTTATTGAATATTATTTATCCATCGATTACCAGTTGAAGGTTTGTAAATGAATATTTCAAAATGCAATGCATCATGATCGAAGCTTGAAAACTCGACGCTTAAACATTTCCATCAAAAAACCAATCGTTTACAGTAAAATTGAACGTCTTTTTTATGATGTCACGTTCACCCGCTATTCAAGCACCATTGACGCAGCCGTTACGAGCCGTGATAGGTTAACGTCGTACAGTAGACAGGGTGGACTTCTCGACGGACAAAACAATTTCGTTAACATCATGATAATCAGCAATATAATGTATGTTTTTATAATATTTGGATTTTGTAAGAAGTGTTTTTCGCAAAGTGAAAAACATTGTTATGTGTGATCATAAACATGCTCAAATGTAGAAGGGTTTCGATGTGTTCGTGTAATTATAGACTTTAAAGAAATGATTTTCGTAAATGAAAATTGAATTAAATGCAAATTTCTGTCTTAATCACGAATTCAATCGTTGCTATCATAGGTGGCTCTTTTAAAATAAAGAACAAGTTTTGATTTTGTGACAAAAATACTTTTATAAAAATATGATTTTAAGTCATATCGTTTTTAGTAGCTTAGACAAAATAAACGAAGAGATAAGATGTTTACAACCAACAAATGTTACTTAGTTATGAAATAAATTTAATAATGTTAAAAATTCTACATATTGTGGTGTGGGTCTGATGAATGGAACATTAGTGATAAAAAGACGGAAAATCAAACATGGTCAAGCCTATTTGTGCTCATACCATATGCATAAGCATTGCTGAAGGAACACCATTAATAGATTGCACTTATGACGCATCGATTTCCGCAAAAGTTAAAAGTTGATGAAACAACGATGGACAAAGTTTACAAAAGCCAGCCAAGCGTAAAACGTAGTTTTTCTGATATCTCAAAAACACAGGGAAGAAAAATGAAATTCCACTAAAGAAAGTATTGTTTATTAGACATTTTATATTTGAGAAAGTATTGTGTCCTTATAAACATAAAGCAACAACCCAAGAAACGTGTACTTTTGATAAAACATTCATTTTCTTAAAAAAAGAAAGTTGTGCTCATCCGAGAATACCGATTCCATTGATCAATCAAGAAACACCTTTTGCCAAATAGTGCACTTTCAAATGTTTAATCATGTATCTTTTGTATGTGATACACACCCAAAAAACAGAAAGAAATACAGATGAGTTTTCAGAAAATTCAAAAGAGTTTATTTGTCTGTAGGATTCCATCCATCAATTTGAACTGTGTGTTATCCATGTCCAATTCGTTATCAACAATATAAAAAAGCATATGATATAAGTATTGTATCATATTATAATTGTTTTAGACGTTGGGCGATCTCTTATTGTCTTTTGCCCCCGTGGTAGTTTCTCCGTATAATGTCTCGAAATAAGACATTATTAAACTTAAACAATGTATAATATTAATATCATGTACGACCCATTGTTTATTGCGGAATCAAATAAATTATGCACAATAAGTAAAATACACAATTACATGATTGTCTAATTCACTTTCATAAATGTATAGAATATGCCTGAAATGTCTTTCCATTTTTCTGAGCATAAAGATTTATGATAAGCATATGAAAATATGAAAAGCCGCCAATAAAACAAATGAAGAGATTGAATATTTTTCAATGCCGCTATTACACAGTACATTACTAACAATACGTAGAGTCCTTTTAAGACAAGTCTACGACACAGTAGTAACAATATACTGCAGGTACTAGTGCGTTTGAGGAGTAAGTGCACTCTTACACGCACCACTCCTCGACCATCACGAGAAGTAATGTGACAAAAATTACAACAAAACAATAACTATTGTATTATTGATTTGTGATAGCAATATATACACTATATTATCTAAACTCGTTTTACAGCAATCTTGAAAAAAATGGGCATATCGAACGAGTGTGTTAAGAGTATACATTTCTCAAACTTTGCGCCAACATTTGTGAGACATCACAAGGAAACTTATTTACATTTTGAACGTTTGTCAGTCAGAATTACACTCCCCCCCTTTTAATACAGCTTAAAAGTTTGTGCAAGGGAGTTGCCTGAAGCTTGATGTATTTGAAGTAATAAAAGTTGCGGCTGACACGTGTCGATAGGACTTGTAACTTGTAACTGATAAAAATTTCTAACTACCTTTTACCCGAAGAGATGGTTCAGGGTATCAACTGATGTCACTGCAGTCCCTCTAACCGGGAGGACCTAGGTTCGAGTCCCGACAGTGTTAGGATTTTCGATACTAGCTTGTCAGCTAGGTCGAGTTCAGTCGCTGTCCTACATCATATCCTACATCCACAATCCTACCACATATGTCGGGAGATCGGTCGGGAGATTAGTGTTTGTCCTGGCTGGGGCGATGCCCAGCTGGTGGGAGATACCTGGTTGAGGAAAACCTCGTTGGTCGGCACCAGATCTCGCCATCCTGCGGGAGAAGACCACCGCTACCTCCCGATTAAAAACACCCACTACACGTACGGAACTAAGGGCCATTGTAGTTGACGCGCCTGGAATCACTAACAAACAATCAATCAAACTAACTTTACTATTCCTATATAGTTTCTACGTCATTTAACGCATGAGACTGAAGCGCTCGCCGTCAGAATGATCGGGTTATGTTCTTGATCTATTTCAGTCGACTCCGTTTGAGTGGTAAAGGTAATCAGCAAAGTTTGGGTCCGTTACTTTCACCTCAAAGGAGACTTCTTCGATTATGACCGACGATTGATTGATTTTTCGTGTTTTCTGGCGCGTCAACAGCGTTTGTCATTAGTCCCGTAAGTGTAGTGCATGTTTTTTCTCGGGAGATGGCTGTGATCTTCCCCCGCTGGATGGCGAGATCCGGCGCCGATCTACCGTCGGTTAGTGGGGTTCCCCCTTACCAGGACTCTCCCATCAGCTGGGCACCGACTCAGACAAGCTACAAACCCCCGACCGGTCTCCTGAAATATGTGGTAGTGTAGTGCATGTTAGTGTGTGTAAGGAAAGAGGATAGGAAAAGGAAAAAGGAAGAAAGGATTGTGCGCGGTCCGTGGCCCGTTTCTTAGGGTAGTTACGGCTTCGGCATTGGCCTGGTGATGATCGGAGAAACTACCGATCAGAGCAGCCGGCCGCTAGAATTCTTCTCCAGACAGCGACTGAATTTGACCTTGCTGGAAAGCTAGTGTCGAAAATCCTGCCGCCGTCAGGACTCGAACCTAGGACCTCCCGGTCAGAGACGTTGTTATTTTTAAAGCTGCCGAGTGCTGGAACATGTGACACAAAGGCGATATATTATTTTGCAAGTGGGAATTAATTTCCAGGACGTTGTATTTCCTACGCTCATTTTAGCCTATGTTCAGGTTCACTATAACTGAATATTTTTATGCTTATTTATAATGTTTGTGAAATGGGAGCAGAGACGTAAGTTCACTATAACCGAGGGTTTACTATATCCGAATTCACTATAACCGACTGAATATAGTCACGGTTTCTGAATTTTCGTAATATATAACTGTCAATATTATTTATATTAACCATTTTAAGGAAAATTATCATTGAAAGAAGTTTTCGATACAGAAGAGTCCTTAATATGTTTTGATTTACCTTAAACGTTTAACATTACTGAGAAAAAATCTTTGTATTCTAATAAGTTTATTTTACACGAATAAAGAATAGAGAAGCATGTATTCATTTCTGTTAGTCTTTATCTGATGAAACATTTATAAACATAGTGTAGAAAATTTGAAGCAAAATAAGAATGTAAAAATTCCCAAAACGGGTTGAACCACCTCTGTGTGGTACACGTTTGTGAACAAGACAAACTAATATTTACCTATTTGCAGACCTTGCATTCGCTCTTTTCCTTTTTTTCATTAAAAAATGTTTGACATTTTTTCCTACCAACCATAAAATTTCAGCTCCTGAAATTTGTAAGAATGACTTTCTGAACAGAATTATATTCTCAAAAACATTGACACTCACAAGTTACCGTCATAATTTGATATTTGCATAAAACACTTATATCTAACGCCCGGCGCTGTTTCTACAGACCACAAGATTGACGCTGGTGCACATTTTTTATAATTCGCACGGTTATCACTGTTCACACCGATAACAGCGATCCGTTCGATTCGACAATCGAGCGCGGAATGGCGAGAAACATGTAATGAAACAATTGTGACGTTAAGGGCGGCGTGTCTATTACTATTAAATTATAACAAAATATCGCAGCCGCAAGGACGAGTAGAGGTCAAAGAAATGATTTCTAAAGTGCTCTGATATTGAGACGAGAAAGGAGGTAGAATTTCAAAGCTAAGGTCGCTTGGGTCGCACCTACTCGGACCTTTTAAGGGTTATTATAGGACACAGCCATAATAATAACAACAATAATCATAATATTGAATGAATATCTGCGAAAAGAAGAATACCATATGTATTCGTACACTAGTTTGGAATTCACTGCAACACCAGTTCAAAAGCCTGCTTGTACAGAACACGACCTAACAGTGCTAAGCACCGTTTCTGCAGAGTATAAAAGGTAAAATATTTCTTAGCGCAGTGACAGTCGAAACTTTGCATTCTGAAGCAAAGATGGGTCCCCCAGACTCTCAGCAAACCTCCACGTCTGTGTAGAGGCGCAATGAAAATTTTCGGCGGAAATTGCTTTAGAGCTATGAAAAATTAGACCCCAAAGCGACAAACGCTGTTGCCGATTCCGCAATGCAAGACAGCTTGTGTAGATCTCTCCATCCACATTTCATTGTGTTCATCAATTTTAGTATGATCGCTCTTTCTTCAATGCCTTCCTATATAAAGGATGTACCATTTAAATATGGTTTTGGGAATTTCTTAAAATGTGCCCATCGGATCAAGAAATGTGGCTAATAAAAGTTGTTTCTCTTGACGGGGGCCATCTAATGATACCAAACTCCGTCCTACTCCCCGGCGAGAGAAAATAAAAATGTTTAATGACAACTGACATTTTTATGCAGGTTTGAATTCTCCGAAAAAATACGTAACTTTTCTATCTAAAGTTTTTTTTTCTTTTCGTGATGGCACTGTAATCGACCAAAACCCAAATAACCAATAAGACGTTAAAAATGCGTTTTTTCTTCGCAATTACATTTCAAGTAAAAAATAAAAAAACACGAGTTCAATGATTTGCAAGAATCTACTCAATGATACCAAACATTGCATTATCATTTATTTAAAACTAGTGGTGCTAAACAGCACATACTTTATCGCCCATATTTCCACGTAAAATATGCACAAAATTGTACATGTCCTTTTTCAAGGAACAGATTTCATTAAGAGAAAAAATCGATCTTTAATATTTTAGTTGCAGGAAGATTAAGAAAAAAATGTTGAACTTTTGCAATTTTCAAAAAATCAGGGTTTTCAACAAACGTGATACCTTACACCATACTCATTAGCGCCCATGTACACCATTTTCTTAAACGTCCTTCGCACTACCCAACAACACAGTTTAATAAAAAACGATGAAGTCATATTATTTAAAACTTTGAAAAAGCCCCAGGGGCTTTATGTTAAGTACCCCCATAATAAAAACGTGAGTTTCAAATTTCAGGGCCCATGACATCAGCTGGATAAATTGGGGAATATCAATTTTGGAGAAAATCGGCTGAACGATTTAGCCGCTAGCGTTGTTCATAGTCGGATTGATGGGCGGACTAACAGACACACGTTTAGCCATCATTCTATTTTTCAGAGTGAAGGACCCACAAAATATGCATTCTGGCTGCATCTGTGTTAGAGGATTTTGTTTCTGAACTTAATCATTTAATTTATCCACATTTTCGTTACCTGTAATAAGGGTTTTCTGCCATAAATTCGCCGTTTTTTCGCGCAGTATTACATAACTTCCTCTCTACTGCGTAGCGAGAAAGTAAAAGGTACCTTTTGCGTGATCGAGAGACCAACGACATGGACGTTGTAGTAGTCTGTTTCTTCGAGTGCTTGTTTCAGGTGAGCCTGTTGTCTCCCACATAAGTTTTTTTAGGCGACTCACTTTGCCTCTTACACAACGACACGTTTTACTAAAGAAAAATGTTCAAAATGGAGCCCGTTTTCAATGTATTTCTTAATATTTCTTCGAAAAAACAATTCTTCCATTAGTTGCTCTACAGTAATGTTTGCAATTTCGTGTCTAATTTGCTGCCACATATCTTCTGCTTTTTGGAACGGTTCGGGGTTTTTTGGAAGTTGGGTAACATTCCTCTTTTAGCTTTCCTCACAAAAAAAACGGGACAGGTCAAATCGGTTGTACGCGCAGGGAAATTTTGAGTACCCCCTCGACCAATCCATTGATTAGGATAATTACGATTCAAAATTTCTCGAAATCATAGTACGTAATGCGCTGGAACCCATCGTGTGGAAACTACGTATCCATTCTAGTTTGAACTGGATCGTTTTCCATAAGTAATGGCAAAGTAGCGAAAAATATCGCAGTACATTTCACCATTTAAATTATCGTCTATGAAGTGTGGAGCAATTCTCCTGTCCATAAAATACCAGACCATACATTCGGGCTGTTCCAAAACCTATCCAATACCTGAACGTGTAGGTAACAACCTTAAGATTATACATCAGAATATTTGATTAAAAAATACATGAAATAGAAATTCTGTTAAAATACCACATAAAACAAACAGGTTTCTATTTAGCTGGTTACTTCAGCCGCAAGGCCAAACACACCAATAGCAGTCATGGAGCAGGCATGGAGACAGGTTGACAGTTACCTGGCCAGTAACTGTCATTGCAAAGAAATAACTTAATTCAAACATATAACATGTGACTCAGACATATATTGTGCAATTGTACAAATTCCAAAGCTAAGCATATTCCTCCTAAGCATTACCGAGCACTTGATGAACATTTTCAGATATTATTAAAAATTAAAATAATCTTGGCGGGGGATATGTTACTCTATCATAATCTGTGGGGATAAAAACATTAACTTCCTACCTACAGCTAATATAACTCATGAAAATTACAGAATCAACCTATTAAAGTTAGTTTGCTCCTATAATCTAGATACAGTAATTTATACACAAACGAGGCAATCCAAGAAAACTAAAGAGCAATAGACTAAATCCTCTTAGACAATACAAAACACACATACTGTGGCGGCACGATTATTACTTAACATTAATAATACGTAGTCGTAGAGAAGTGGGGTGGTGTGTTGACCGCTCGACTCTTCCGTCGCCGCCGCCGCGGTGTTCCCCATGGGATTTACGACCCCGGCCCGCGCATGTTCCGTCTTGTTTGGAATCGCGACCCTTTTCTGTGAGTGACTTTCCGGTCCTTTCCAGAAGGTTTATACAACCATAAACACCACGCCCGTCCAGCGAGGGGAAGCCCTAAGCCGTAAATGAAAAAACTATTTATTAGAGCGAGCATTACATGACGCAATGAAAGGTTCAGAGCGCACATGTGTACGATAAATGCGAGAGAGAGAGAGGAGTGCGCCTGGCCATGGAAAATTTTGGGAAATCCATGCTTCTGATTGGCAGGAAATTTAAAAGAACGTAATATCTCTGGGCCAATAGAATGACGGGTACCTGAAGGAAGGGTGAACGTGGCATAGGGCACTTGGTAGAACGAGGACTTGATAGCCAGGGCCGGTGGAGAGAGGACGCGCGCAAGCAGCGCTCCTGAGAACTTTATAAGTTCGCGAGCTTGGGAGTGGGCGCGCCTCAGCAAAGGGATTTCGGTTGAGAAAGTGGACTAGAATGTTCGTGCGAGCAATGCACGTAAGGGGAGGTTGTGTGTAGATTTGGGAGAAGTTTCGATCTTTTAAAGTTCTTCCTTTTGTTATTAACAATCTCGCGGGAAGTAAATTCAGTGTCAAAGCAAGCCGCTTTCGGACACCGCACTAGTAGACCCGCTAAATGATAACAGGCGCATACACGCCTTTTATCATGAACTAATTCGGAGAACTCTCTGAGCCACACCGTGATCCGACACTCCGGTCGACAATTGATGGACCGCAAAATTGCCGTGAGGAAGAGCAGACGACATGGGCCCGCCGCCTGCTGCCAGCCGCCAGCCGCCGTCGCCTCCGCCGCTAATGCCCGGCGCTCCCTGAGGACACACCACCACGTCAACTAGGCAGAGTTCACCGACCCCGGTACAGCAGTCGACGCATCGCTCCTCAACATAAGTCGCCTTGTTGGCAAGAAAAAAAACTCACGCTAATGAGTTCCCTTTACCTGCTCTTCGAGCGCAACGAGGACGTTTTCTTTTTTTTTAAGATTTTACCAGCGTTGCCGCGCCCTGGCATGTTTGCTACTAGCTCTAAGAAGTAAATTTATTAGTAGTTTTCTATTTTTTTAGCAGTAGTTTTTACCTTTCAATTTAACCCGAGCTCATTAGGTAGGATTTTAGTGTTTAATTCATTCCTTCCAGATGTAATTTCACTGACACCAGTCAAAAAAAATTAAATGAAAATTGTTATTCAATCACCCAAATGTCGTGTAATTCTGTGGAACAGTCCCCTGTCAACTTCCTTCCACCAGCCCTAGGCAAAAAAAAAACAAAAAAAAAAACAAATACAAATACAAAAGGAATTAGCGTCATCTACCGATTGAGCTACTGCCGGGCCTCGGCCGCCCGCGTCGATGACAATACACACCACTAATGATACGGGACTCAGTAACCATAATGCACAAATACTCATTCTTAAATTAGATTCCACCTCACAAAAAGGAAATACAATAAAGGAGACTAGGAAGTATAATGCAAAAAACCTTGTTCAATCTCATCTCACTGTTAACTAAAGAATCAGGGTTATATAAAATATCTGACATTAACCTAGACTTCAACACTTTCTTTAATACAATCAAACATTACATCTCACATCCACTATAGTATCACAAAACTAAAAACACACAAAACAGCAAAGCATGGATAACAAAAGATATTAAAATATGTAATGAAAGAAAATGAGACTTTCATACACTCACGAAACAACACACTCACAGTTATCAAATAGTCAACTAGTACAAGCGATATTCAGCCATACTTAAAAAAATGTTATAATAAAGACCAAACAACTGAGGAACGATGAGTACATAAAAGAGCACAAAAATAAAACAGAAGCTATGTGGAAGGACGCACAAAACCCTACCAGTAAATGATAAAACAACACAAAACTCCGAACTAGTCCATGAACACAGAAGAATAACAAAAACTAATGAAACAGTCAGTATATTCAACAAACATTTCTCAGAAATAGCTGGCAGACTTCTCTAAACAACTAAACCACACACCACTTCAACAACCACTGACATTCTGTAGAAACTCGCTTTGTGGTATGTACATCACAGAAACCACAGAAAAATAAGTACTTCAAATTATAAACGAAATGTAAAATAAACAATTTGCTGGAGTACACAACATTCCAGACTTCTCAATAAAGAGGTTGCTTCATATACCATCAAACCATTAATATATTTATACAAACAATCACTAACTCATGGCTCCTTCACAAACATATTTAAAACTACAGTAATTAATCCTATCCACGAAAAATGTAAGATAAAAAGTGTAATGAATTATTGACCAATTTCTCTCTTGTCAGGATTTTCAAAAATATTAAAAACACTCTTCTATGAAAGGTAAGAAAGCTACCTGATTCACTATAACATTATCACTTACTCACAACATGAATTCAGGGATAACCGATGAGCTGGAACTCCTTTATTCACATTTGTAAATGAAATCCTCATGGCATTAGAGGAAAAAAAAATTCCTGTTGGTCTCTTCCTTGACATGTCAAAAGCCATTGACGTAATAGATCGCAGAGTTGTATTATCAAAATCAGAACCTTAAGGAATCCTAGCTGGCCAAATCCTGCCTGCTTCCTTTGACCATTTCAAGAATCAAACCATGAATGTACTAATATTGTTAAATAATATATAATTGTTACCATAATTGATATCATGTACTATTATAATAATGATAATCTTTTTTTTGCTCGCAAATCGGCTGTCTCGGATCACGCATAGATGCACTTGCACGGGCTCAAAATAATTTTTATCACATTGCAAGTCCTGCATGTACCTAATCAGGGGGATCAACATTACGCTGAATCCGATTTTATACCCCAGGGTTGTTAGTCCTGGGGGATGGAAGATGGAATGATGATTATAATGAAGAATCAATGGACGAAACACACAAACAGACATACACAAACACACCCATGCTCGAGGCGGGACTCGAATCCGCGATCCTTCCGTCCAAGATCGCCACGGCACTACTGCCTTAGCGATCTCGGCTATCCGAACTGGCTACTATTATTATTATTATTATTATTATTATTATTATTATTATTATTATTATTATTATTATTATTATTATTATTATTATTATTATTATTATGGACTGTCTTTGAGGAAAGTTCTGGGTATTTCCCAATAACCATTTGGTACAATGGTTCTCTATTGCTGTTAAGTCGGATTCCAGTTTAGTTATTTTGAAGTATCAGTAAACGATGTATTCATTCATTTCTTCAATCCATTTCGTTTTCTGCCTTAGCTTGCCAGCAAGAGTGGTCAGTGGTTGAGTTTCTATTGAAACATCAATTGCTCGTTCTGCTGGAGATGTTGAGTGTTGTGTTCTCCTTCGGTGGTAGGCTGTAGGTTCTTCGGGTTCCCCGGCAGGTGCCCGCTCTGTCAGCATCCTGCCACCATTGGTTCGCATACTGTCACCTCTAGCGATGGTGACATAGGTGCCCTGGCGCTCCCCAGGCAGCGGCTCTTTTCCGAGGCTTCTCAAGTTTCTTTTCTCCATCACAGATGGGTGCGCCTTTTATACCTACGGCCAGGTATTTTATTATTATTATTATTATTATTATTATTATTATTATTATTATTATTATTATTATTATTATTATTATTATTATTATTATTATTATAAGTAATAACAGTAAAATGACTATAGCAAGTAAATTTTGTCTTCCGAATCTTGAAATATTAAATTATTGCTACTAATCATAATTATCGACTCTGTAATATCTTAACCTATTTGAAACAAATATTGTAATATAATTCCTAGGCCATGACCCCATCTGGATCAGTTTTTTTGCCCAGTTTCTCTAGTCAATTGAGTAAATGCTGAGATGGGCCCTTATTTTCCTTCTGGGCAGTAAATGTAACTTCACTCTGCACTCAACATCATGTGCGCGCACTTCTATTCTCTCCACATACATCGCATTTGACTCGTCGTACACGTTTGTAATTGTACTCGTATATGTGTGTCAATAAAATATTATATTATATTTAAAAATATATTGACCCCACGGTCGTTGATATTCAACTTGCCTTAACCAATGGGGATTCTGTGCATCGTTGCTTTGTATTTCGAGTCACGCTGAAGTAGTTTCTTTTAACAGTAGTAACTTCACTGAGACATTTGGTATCATTGAGTAGCTTCTTGCAAATTATTAACAGTTATTTTTTATTTTTTTCGATTTGATGTGTTATTGTCTAGAAAAGCACATTTTTAACGTTCGTTTTGCCCTTTTTGATTTTTGTCGATTACAGCGCCATATATCACGAAACAAAGAGTTAGAAACAAAAGTTACGTATGTTTTTCCGGATAATCCGCATCTGCAATAAAAAACTGAAAGTTCCAATATAACTTTTTTTTTATTTTTCTACGCCCCCAGCCCGGGGGAGTAGGGTGGGGATCAAGTTTGGTATCATTGAATGACCCCCGTAATACAAACAACTTTCATTATCCTTTTTCCTGGATACCATGCGCACTTGTCGAGATATTCCCCAAACCAAAATTAAATGGAACATCCAGTATATTCCGATATGCAGCTTCCATTATGTTGTCCTTTATTCGATGTCGTTTTACTTACAGTTTCTCCCCGCTTGTATGCGTTCTTTTTCCTGGACTTTTACCGAGTAAACCAAGTAAATTTCCTTATATTCTCTTCCTAACCGCACTAGCGATGTACTTCGTACGCATAGCAGAATCACCCACACAGTCGAATCTTTCCTCTAATCCCTTCCTGTTCCCCGGCAAAACCGGGTGTGTCAACAATATCAGTTCTGAGTGCAACAATGTCTAGTAGCATCCAGGTGTGTCCAGTCTCCCGTGCTCGTAATTGAACAAACACCGATGAACTTCAGTTGCATCATTCCGAGAAGAGCAGTATTGTAAGAGAGTTCCGAGAAGTAAAGTACTATTGGACTGCAGGAGCAAAAATATTGCTGAACATAACTCCTATAAATGGATCTCCAAGAATTTTTTCGCACACTTCTCAAGAACAAATTAAATACTCTCACTGCAATAAATTAAATAGTTTAACAAAACGCGTTCAAGAATATTACAATAATATAGTAGGTATTATACACAGAACAGTCCATTACATTCTAGGAAATTAAAAACGTTTCTGTTCCATAATTCAACAAGCGAGTAAGAAATATTTAATTACCGTCGGCCTCTGTGGAGCCTTGCTGTGGCATTACGTCAGCTTTGTCGTCAGCAGTGACAGTGAGTACTAAAATTCAGTTGGTACTCGCAGTATGAGAATGAGCACAAAAGAATCAAATCTTTGCATTGTTCTAACAAATACAAAATAGTTTCATTTTTTGCGAGTTCCTTGGAATCTAATTAAACATTGACACCTCTCCAAAGCGGAGGCAACTTAGTTGTTTGTCTTTAAATTTCTCCGCCAATTGCAAATTGATAATAGATGACCGAAACTCGTTTGAAACTTAGGTGCTCTCACGCAAAGTTAAGGGTCTCAGCTGAGTACGGGTCGGTCAGAAATACTCGGGAAGATGGATATCGACGGAAAACAGGAATGGCATTCCATATCTCACAGTAGTTCAAGCCTCGAATTTTGAAGGCTAACTTTCGTTAATTCAAATATGTCACTGGGTGAGTACCACGTGTGCAGTCCATTCCATCTCACCACTCTCCATCCTGTTTCACATGCCAACGCTCTGGGCTTCGCTCAGGCCGTGGGAAGGGACATCTGGACAAGATACAGCATTCTAACGGATTCTGTGTCGGCGCGTTTATTCTTAGTTCTAGACGATGAAGAGTAAGCAGAGGACAAGATATAGGCACAGGTGAAGATGGAGACGACTACCAAGGCAAGATTGATTG